>CAKOAT010497376.1:0-135340 GCA_932364175.1 Eruca vesicaria subsp. sativa
TTGAGTAATGATAAATAAAAGAGTGTACAAGGGAGGTTTATGCTTAAGGGAAGTGATAAGGGTGATTCTAGGTTGATATGGGAAATGTGTACGGATTAGGGTAATCCGTACAACAATGGTGCCTTGTGTATGAAGGTATCTTGATCACTAGTCATTAGAGGGAAAGCAAGGAAAGACTCCGGGTTGTTTAGAGGCTTTGTTAACCAAAGACTTATGTGGAAAAGGAGGCTTTCCCTTGTAGCCGTTGAAGAGGATAAGGTTACTTTCCCTCCAGCTAGTATGAGCTGTAAAGCTAAAGTAGTATCCCGCGTGTGAGCATTTCTGACCAAGGAATTCAAACAAGAGGAGCCTTTACCTTGTTGACTACACATGCTTAGTCTCATCTTATCCTAACCTTCTCNGAATTCAAACAAGAGGAGCCTTTACCTTGTTGACTACACATGCTTAGTCTCATCTTATCCTAACCTTCTCGTGAAAGCCCTTGTAATCTCTTTATATATTTGTACACGGATGATGATTATAATGAAGCAATCTTTTGAGTCTCATTCTCTCTCTAAAGTTACTATTGAATCTGGTTCATAATCTCTCCTAAATCTCTCTTAATCTCTTTAATTCTTCTTTAATCTTTCTCTAATTTCTTTACTTGACTCACAAATCCTCTAAACCACTAAAAACAATAGTTTGTGTAGAATGATTAGCAAAATTTGAATTGTATAGATGGTCTGAATATTATACATAAAGAAATACATATGTATTTACCAAGGTTATATAGGTTACAACGATATGAAATTGTCTATAACCTTTGTATGTTACTTATATTATTTACCTCCACTACTTTGTATAAAATTGCAAGGAAGAATTGAAGTCTTAATTTCCATAAATTGTGTGTACGATAAAAATGAATACTTTTGACATTGATTTAATACATAAGTGAATCAAAAGTGTTAAGTTCAAATTTAAATTAGGAAAACACATTAATTTAATTAGAAAAGACAAGAATTTAAAAAGGTAATTTAATTAATTAGTCAGTGGAATTCTAATGTAAATAAGATTAAAAATTAAGGAATATTTATTATTGGTACTTCTCTTTCAATAATATAGATTTTTGAGAATTTTGTTGAGAACTTTTGGGAATAAGATTATTTTGTACATATGAGATCAAAATTAAACATGAAAAATGACAAAAAAAAAAAAACAACACTTAGTCTTAGTTGTTACAGTTCCAAACACATCTTGCCAAAAACCAATTGAATTAACACAATCTTACATGTGGGAAAATACACTCTTTTCACAGAGAAAAGGAAGAAAAAACATTTTTATAGAGCCCGATTGGTAATGGCTGTAATTTTAAAAAATTTCTGTAAAAAAAAATTGTTGACTTTTGCTGTAATTTTAGATTTTATTGGTGTAGATTTTATGGAGAACTCAAAAAAAATTGCTTTAAATATTTGGCTCTAGAAAACACTTATACAACTGTTAATTATTTCAAAAACTGTAACTTTTAAAAAATCATTAAGGTTGATTGCTGTGAATTTGATGCTTTAGAAATACATGGTGCTCTCAAAAACATCTACAACAATTACCAATCGCACTCAAAGTTAAATAAGTCTTTTGACCACGAAGAATGACTTAATGTCACATAACCAATCAAGATACTTTGAGCAATGAAAGATGCTCTTCTATTCCGTAATGTCGGTTCTATTATCCATTTCCAAGAGTTTATTTCTTTTAAGACTACTCAATGATTCTTTGGACAGCCAAAAATATCTAACTTGGATTGCTTCAACTAAATTAACAACTTCCAATCATGGAAGTGATTTTGGCTCAAATGGATTCATTGCTACGTTATACAAAAGAATCATTGTGGTCAGCAAAAAGAAATACAAACTCATGATCTTGGATGTAGAGGAAATACTAAAGATTAGAGATCTTGCAAAGCAGTTCCATCGAGTGGAAGTTGGAAATGGAGAGCATACAATCATTTTGGTACGATACATGGTCTCGTTCTGGATGTCTAAAGTAGGTATTGGGAGAAAGAAGCACATAGATCTACGCTGCCTTGGTTATAGATGTATTTACAAAGAACATGAAAAAAGAAGGCACATATTGATAATCAAGAATGAGTGCATGATGAGATAGATATGCTATGAAATGGAGAAAATCTGTCTGGTGATGACATTCTTTTATGGAGGCAAACAGAAGATAATTTCACCAACAAATTCTCGTAAAAACAAAAGACCTGGTCAGAGCTGCACCATTCTCATAAAGAATGTACATGGAGTGGGAGAGTTTGGTTTCCTCAGTCAACACCTACATATTCTTTCCTCTGATGGATAGCTATGCACAACAGATTGCAAAGGGTGACAAAATGTAGTTGTGTAATACTGTAATAAACACATTATGTGTTTTGTGTCAGGAAGCTGAGGAGACTTTCCAACATCATTGCCAATAATCGTCAAAGTATAGGAAGGTTTAGTGAGGATAATTTTACAAGAAGCGTTCACAAAAAGATGAAGTGAAATAATTGAGATTGCCTCATATATGAGACACTCTCTCACAAAAGTATTTCTTCCCATATACTTGTAATGACCCGATTCCGATCGCAGAATTTGTTAGCAGGCCCATTCCAATTTAGAAGGTTCATTGCCTTGGCTTCAAAACCCACCACCTCCCCATTAGATTATTTTTCTGCAACCAAAAGAAAATTGAGAGAGAGAGAGAGAAGAAGATGAAAGGGAAACCTCTCTCTAAGATCAACTACCAGATCTCTCCGCCCGAACAACCTCACACCGAGATGTCGCCCAGCTCGTCACCACCATTCGCAGCCCTAGGTAATGGCCAGAAACCGCCTTGTGTTAATCTTAGTTTTATCTCTTTAGTAAATCGACCATAACTTTATAGCCATTGAGAATCTCGTGCATGCAAAGCCTCCATCATGTTCCTCTCATCGATACGAAGCCGTAGCCGTCGACCACACCTCAATCAGAGTTCGGACGAATCTGCATGCGCCCCCACAAGTTTCACCGTCCGCGTAAGTGTCGTCCACGTGCCACGTCGGTCGCCGGATCGCCAACACCAGACCACTGCCGACTCGCCGCCGCCGTCGGTCGCCATATCGCTAATGCCAGACCACAGCCTCATCGCCGCCGGACCGCTGTTGCCGCCGGTAAGTCTCCGCTGTCGCCACTGGTTACTATCGCTGGTGACTCGCCGGTGACTCGCCCAACTCCGCTGAGTCAACTCAGTTGATTCGGTAAACCGGTTGGCTGACTGGTTTTACCCGCTTTAAATTAGTTGTGATTGGTTAGGGTAAAACAGGTGGTTAAAATCAATTAGAAATCAGTTAGGGTTAAACGGTTGATTATTAGAAATTGATTTTGGTTAGGATTGCACCGGGTTGCAATTGATTTGATTTTGGTTCAACTGAAATCAAACCCGATTAAGGGAAAACCAGTTGGTCCAATTTGTTTTCAATCGGGTCAAGGGTTGACCGGCTTAGGTTAAAGTTGACCGGGTTGACCTTTTACCAGCGGGATGACTTTTCTGTAGACACCTGTTTTTTATTGTTCGAAAGGCGCTCTGACTCAAAAATTCAATCTGATTTCAGATTTGGGATCTATTTGAGCAGATGGACTTCGTAGATACCACTTTTCTCCATTTCTAAGGTGATGGTCTATTCCTGAACTTCTCGACGCGGTTTAGAATTTTGAATAAATAAATTTTATTTTTAATATGTTCCGTCTGCGTGAATTAAGTCTGTAAGTTTGATTGGTGTCTCTATGATTAGTTATTTAGGTTCTTTGTTTAAACTGGAATTAGGGTGTCAGATGGTTCAACATTGATTGCTTCAGTGAATGTAAATTTTTAGTTAGAATTGTTTGGGACAGGCACATAAACGCAATTATGTATGGCTGGGTGTATGTGGGCTAAGGACGGTTGCAGTCGACCGGCCATGTCGTAGTCTTTTATGGTCGATAAATCATCTTCGAGCGGTGTTACTGGGCACTATTCCAACGGTTTTGGCAGTGAGTGCACACCTCGCTAGGACCATTGTTTGATGTTTGGGTACTTTAGGTACCGTGCTTGATATATATTAGAATTAATTTATACTTATTCAGAGTGCTATGTCCGGGTCCATGGACTTTGGGATAGCATCCCATACTTCACTGAGTGACTCCCCAGTCGCTCACCCCTCTTTCTTCCCCCATTTTAGGTGAGACAAACAATCATGTGATATTTGAGTGGACTTGGTGCTACTGAGATTTTTGTTTGGATTTTTATTTGGGCTTGAGCGAGTGTAATTGGGCTTATGGGCTTTTAGGTTACGAGATATTGTTGTGGACCCATCGTCCTTACAGAGAGGGAAACGGGTGTCACATTGTTATATGATGACGCATCGAGGATGACACAATGTCCTCCAGGTAGAAGGTGACGGGTGTCACAGTTTGGTATCAGAGTGGGTCCCGTCCCGGTTCTGTCCTGGGATGGCGGTTAGGGGATTTGGTTTTCAATGTTTTCAAAAATATATGTATATATAATAATAAAAAGTGTATTTGGGAAATTGTTTAAGCACCATTCTGCTCAGTGACCACTAATTCAATTCTCTGTTTTTATGACAATGAGTAAAATCATCGTCATTCCTCTTTCGGCTAACAGAGTTCTACCAGATGTTCAGCTGAGATGTGAAGTTGCAGTTTGTTAGAATTCTCAGAGGTTTATCGTTTATTCATTCATTATTCATATGTTGTACATGAGTGGATATGTGACGTTTTTTCCATCACCCAATTTCAAGCCACCGCTCCACGAGTTTCTGATGCATGAGTTTATGTGATGTGAGTTTTGAGCCATGCGTTGGCATGTGTTTTTTTTTGTACGAGAGTATATTGACTATTTTGGTGATATGCTTGGTTTGTAAACTCGTGGAGATCGCTTTTGGAATTAGGGTGAAACATCTTGTGTTATGGTTATATTGGAGTTACTTTTGGCATGCTAGCCTGTTTTTGGTTGTGTTGACCATTTCAGAGATGTTTCAGCTCAAAAATCTGGCATAGGATGTGGAGAGCTATTTATGTTCATTGAGTTTTACCAGTTATGTTTGGAGGGCTGGAGATATCCAGAATCCGTTAGAGATGGAGCTAAATTTTACGGTGTCAGTTTTGAGATAGATTGATTTTCATCATGTCAAGAAGTATTGAGTTGCTGAGGGCCATGGTTTATATTCTTGGAGGAGACGAGCGCTTTACTGCTTCCATGCTGCATTTTGAGGAGTTATTGGATAGAAGAGCGGGTGGATTTTTGGAGATTGTTTTGACGGTTACAGATAATGAATAGCATGAGCTGGATGATCTTCAAGTTATTGTAGAGTAAGAGACGTATTTGAGATTTTAGAAAGGGTATTCTAGTTAGAGACACTATTGCGACTTAGTTGGAATCAGAGAGGTAGCACCAGCTTCATGATATTTGTAACGATTAGCGCCAGCAGAGATGGCCGAGATGAAGAGACAAATATAAGATTTATTTAGCGTCGGGGTATCACCAGATCGCCATAGCAGAGGAGGATGTGCGGAAGACAACCTTCCGTACATGTTATGGATTTTATGAGTTTGTAGTAAGAACATTTGTATTGACGAACACACCAGCAGTGTTTTTGAAGCTTATGAATGTTGTGCTTTATGAGTATTTGGGTAAGTGTGTGATCGTTTTCATCAAAGATATCCTAGTCTATTCCTAGAGCATGCAAAGCATTTGCGGATTGTATTAGGTAAGATGAGAGAGCACTAGGTATTTTCTAAGTCGAGCAAGTGTTGCTTTTGGCAGAAGAAAATTAGATTTTTGGGTCACGAGATTTCAGAAGCAGGAGATCCGAAAAAATTATTTCAGTCCCAGAGTGGTCGTCCCCTAAGAGTGCTGCTGCAGAAATCCGTGTAATAATGTTATTTGGATACTACAGGAGATTCATCATTTTCGAAGGTTGACTTGGATCCAAAATATCATCAGATTGCTATGGCAAGGAAGTATATTTAGAATGCGGATTTTCTTATATATTATGGACATTATAAGTGTAATAATGTTATTTGGATTTAAGGGCGCACCGGTAGCATTCATGAAATTTAAGAATAAATTCTTTTGCGAGCACTTGGATAAGTGTATGGTTGTAGTCATCGACGACACCTTGGTATATTCTTAGAGAGAGGGTGGAGTACGATGAGCATTGTGGATTTTGTATTTGACACAGGAGGATCAGATCATTGCATAAGCATCAATTCAGATGAAGAACATGAATGTGGAGCATTCTGGAATGGAAGTTAAAGATTATTGAATGCCTAACAAAGTTGTCTTTTAGATTGGATATGGAATACTACGTGTAGATGCATTAGTGTTGTGGGAAAGAGTACGATTTAGCCACTTTAGACTTGACAGACTTACCTTGAAGATTTACTAGAGATAGAATTTCAGAAGAAAACCTGATCAAAGCATTTCTAGATACGATGCGAGTAGAGATTCACAGCATGTATTGTGTCGTCACTTACTTCAGATTAAGAAATTTAGTGAAAACAGATACCGAGCTGGTTACAGAGTTGACCCCGATTCCATCACCGTCATAGTGGGAATTGTATTAAGTTTTATGTTGTGGTCAGTTTTGAAGCATATTTCGAGGCCAAATATTCAGTACACGATTTGGAGTCAGCAGCAGTTGTATCGGTTTTAGAGTTTTGGAAATCATCATTGTATGGCGAGGAAGTTCAGATTTCAAGGGGACACCACAGTATGAAATATATGTTCACTCATTAAATCGCGTACTTAAGGCCGTGCAGATGGATTGAATTGGTGGCAGTCTACCCTTTGGATATCACTTATCATTTGGTAAGGACAACCTGGTGACACATGTCTTAAGAAAATGCATGAGCGATGTCTTAGGATCCAGGGAGGTTCGAGAGCTTATTGGAATGCTTACAAGCCTTCAGAATTATGTACAGTTCATTAGAGGAGGATATATTTGGTATTGGAGCATTGGGGCCTAAAAATTTACTATGGAGATTATACCAAGCACCAGATAGCGATATGGATTTGGTTAGGTGAATCGAGTGCGAGAGAATTGTCTATCATACAGTTTTGCAGGAATCAAATTGGTGTGTCGGACGACGAGCTGTTGAGAAAAAGAATCTTACAGCAAATCTACCACTCGCGTTTTTCTATCCACCCGAGAAAACACCTAAGAGTACAAGATATGAAGTGTTATTATTGTTGGACTAGTTTGAAAAAGATTGTAACTTTGAGTCGTATTGTCATATGGTTATGTTTGAGGACCTGGTACCTATCAGGTTATTGCTTAGCTTCCTTTTTCCAGAGTGAAAACAAAACCTTGGGATTATGGATGCTGATACTGGATTGTCGATCATCACATGTAAAAAATATCATATGAGAGATTGTGGATGTATTTACTAAATCATTTATTTTCAAAATAATTATAAAGACACTTGAAGCTGATCAGTTAGCACATATTACATCAGAGAGATTCTAAGGATTCCATGGAGTTCTTGTGAGCATTGTATCGGATCGGGATGTCAATTCACGTCTACATATGGAGAGTCTCTCAAAAGGTGCTTGGGGGCAAATCTCTATTTGAGTATTACTTATCATCCAGAGACAGAGGATCAGTTAGAGAAAACCATTTAGATTTTGGAGGATATGTTCAGAGATTGTGTCTTATAGTGAAAAGGAAGTTATGGAAGAGTCTACCTCTAACAGAGCTTGCCTACAGTGCCAGTTATAATTAGGGTATTGAGATAGCACCATATTAATCTTTTATGATAGGTTTTGACGTATATTACTTTGCTCGACAAAGGTGGGGGAGCAGCGAGTTGTAGAACTATCAATGGTTCGAGAGATGATAGAGCAAATTGACATGCTCAAGGTTAGTTTCAGAAAGGCCATTACTGCCAGAGAAGTTATGTGGCAGCGTAAGGATTTGGATCTTCGGATAAGCGATCGAGTATACCTGAAAATAAGAATATTTCAAGGAGGATATAAGACTCAGAAGTTAAAGAAGCGTAAACCAAAATATATGAGACCATATCCTATTGTGGAGAGGATTGGAGTTGTTAGATGTTGTTTTACGAAATGTCATGAATGAACCAGAGCTCTTTATCAATAGAATTATCAGATTTTTAGATGTTGTTTTACGAAAATTCATGAAAGAACCAGAGCTCTTTTTGAAACAGTAGCCAGATAACTTCAGAGAGATTATATGCATCTTGTCAGCCAGTGGAAATTATGGATCGTTAAGTGGAAGCATTTCAGACAATGTCAACCCAGTATGCCAGAGTTTGTTGGAGAGCAAGATAGGATTTAGGAGAAGACCTCAGAGACCGAGCATATTGATTTTTTTTGGAGTTTTGTTACATTGATTTTGAGCAGTCAACAGATGACTCGAATTCGGGGACGAATTCCTTGCTAGTGAGGGAGAATTGTAACGACCCGATTCCGGTTGCAGAATTTGTTAGCTTGCTAAGCACCATTCCCGCATGCATATTCCATTTCAGAAGGTCCATTGCCTTGACTTTAAAACCCACCACCTCCTCATTAGATTATTTTTTTGCAACCAAAAGAAAATTGAGAGAGAGAGAGAGAGAAGAAAAAGAAGAAGAGGAAAGGGAAACCTCTCTCTAAGATAACCTACCAGAGCTCGCCTCTGGAACCACCGCACACCAAGATGTCACCCTGCTCGTCACCACCATTCACAGCCCTAGGTAATGGCCAGAAACTGCCTTGTGTTAAGCTTAGTCTCATATGTTTAAATCAACCATAACTTCTTAACCATTTATAATCTTATTCATGCAAGGCCACCATCGTGTTCCTCTTGTCGAGACGGAGCCGTAGCCGTCGACCACGCCTCAATCGGAGCTCGGACGAAGCCGCACACACCCCCAAAAGTTTTGGCGTCTGTGCGTGTCGTCTCTGGCTGCCGCCGGTCACCGAAACCGCCGCCGCCGGACCACCGCTGCTCCGTCGCCAGACCGCCGCCTCGCCGCTGCTCCGTCGCCAGACCGCCGCCTCGCCGCTGCCGGTCACTATCGCCAGTGACTCCGCCAACTCGGTAAACCGGTTGGGTGACTGGTGTAACCCGATTTAAATTAATTGCAATAGGTTAGGGTAACTGAGTGGTTAAAATCAATTTGAAATCCGTTAGGGCTAAACCGATTGATTATTAAAAATTTATTTTGGTTAGAATTAAACCGGGTTGCAATTGATTTGATTTTGGTTCAATTGAAATCGAACCCGGTTAAGGGAAAACCAGTTGGTCCAATTCGTTTTCAATCTAGTCAAGGGTTGACCGGCTTGGGTCAGAGTTGACCAAGTTGGCCTTTGACCATCGGGTTGACTTTTCAGTAGACACACATTTTTGACCGTTCGAAGGGCGTTCTGACTTGAAATTTAGATCTTATTTCTTATTGGGATCTATTTGAGCAGATGGAATTCATAGATACCACTTTTCCCTATTTCTAAGGTGAGGTCTATTCCAGAACTTCTCGTAAGCGGTTTAGGATTTCAAATAAATATATTTTATTTTTAATATGCTCCAGCTGCGTGAATTAAGTCTGTAGAATCTGACTGGTGTCTCTATGATTAGTTATTTAGGTTCTTTGTTTAAACTGGAATTAGGGTGTCAGATGGTTCAACATTGATTGCTTCAGTTGTAAATTTTTAGCTAGAATTGTTTGGGATAGGTACATAGACGCAATTTGGTATTGCCGGGTGTATGTGGGCTACAGACGGCTGCAGTTGAGTGACCGGGTCGTAGTCTGTTATGGTCGATAAATCATCTTCGGGCAGTGTTACTGGGTATTATCCCAACGTTTTGACCTGTTAGTGGGCAGCGAGTGCGCACCTTGTTAGGACCTTTGTTTGTTGTTTGGGTACTTTAGATACCTTCCTTATATGTACTTGAATTAATTTATATTCATTCGGAGTGCTATGTCCGGATCCATGGATTTCGGGGTAGCATTCCATACCTCACTGAGTGATTCCCTAGTTGTTCACTCCTCTTTCCTCTCTCATTTCAGGTGAGACAAACAATCATGTGATATTTAGACGGACTTGGTGCTACTGGACTTTTTATTCGGATTTTTGTTTGGGCTTGGACGAATGTAGTTGGGCTTATGGGCTATTATGTTACGAGATATTGTTGGTAGCTCATTGTCCTTAGAGAAAGAAAGAAACCGGTGTCACACTAGGAAATGAAATATGTCACAATACTGTTCAAAGAACAATATTTTATGGAGGGGACGAAACTAGCGTCGATATTGGGAACAACCACGGGATGTGAATTTAAATCTGTGGACAAACAATTTGATTCAAACTGCTATCAGTCCAAGGGAAGGGGCAGAAGTATCTTGATGAGGTTTAGTCACTTGGTTTCGAACAAGACTCAATACTCTTCTTCAACATAAAGCTCTTTTTATGAATGAATGTTAAATTTGTGTTCACCAAGAAAACATTTTTACATGAAATGCAGCATTATTCGATTTTTGAAGTAAAACCTTTTGCTGCTGATCTATCATCCTATCCGAACCAAAAGCTCAGAGAACTATCCAGTTTCTTTATTCTGAGTTTGTTCCTAACACTCTTCTCCACTATCTTCCTGAACACTCCAACATGAAGCTGAAGCATAATTCTTTCATTGTTTTGGTTGCTTTTATTTGATTCTTTTAGCAAGCTTGAATAAATGCACTTGATGTACTCCAAATTTTGATTGAATATTACATTCATTCAGAAAATTCATTTTTTTGTAATCACATGCTTTCCATTCCTAGGACCGACCAAATGAAGCTCTGTAGTTTGGCTTCGTAAAAACTATGAAGCACCACCTTTTCCATCTTGTTTTCTAAGAACCAATATACTTTTTTCTCTTTTTTTTTTGAACAACATAAGATTTTTGTAAAAGAGAAGGCCTCAGGCCCAAGTAGTGACAGAGTGGAACAAGCAGGCTTTGGGCAAACTATCAGCCAGCCCATTATCCCCTCTGGGTACAAACGAGAAGCAATAGAAATTAAACGAAGAAGCTAAAGATTCGATGTCCGATAGAACTCCGTAGAGGTTCATCGGCTTAGAGATCGAATTTATCACTTTGATAAGCAATAGAGAGTCTGATCTAAGCCAGATTTTGGTGATGCCGACGTATAGTGCGTGCGAGAGAGCTTCCCTAATTGCTAAGCCTTCAGCCATGAGAGGAGAGGAGACTTGATCATGAAATTGACAACCATCTGTTGCGATCAAGGTAGACGGTGAAGACGAGGAGTCGAAGATCCAAGCAAGACCCGCCGATAAAGAGTCCTTCCGCCAGGCCGCATCCGTATTGCATGCAACCGTGCCTTCCGGGATCGATTGGGGTCTCATCGGGATCTGAGTTGTCACTGAAGTCTCCGGTGAGGACGTCTGAGCTTGCGTCCACTCCCTGGCTCCCCTGAGAGCTCGTGTTACTGTATCCTCTGGCGATGTGGACTTCGACTCAAAGACTAGCTGATTCTCCGAGGTCCACAAACTCCAACAAATCCAAGAACCCAAGATACACTTATTAGTTTTTCTTAAAGTGCCATGAGTAACCAATTTTACATTTAACCAAGGGTAGTTAAGTAGTTTACATTTTTCTTTCAATTCCCCAAAAATAAAGAATTTATACTAAATTCCCCAAAGTTCACCATTGGAAATAAGTAACATGATAGCACTAAAACATATTTTTGTTTCAAAAATAGCAGACAATGAAAAGTGACAAAACAACATTTATTAAACAGTAGAAACACACGTATACCATGAAGTTAAAGGAATAGAAATTAGAGTACAGATTTTTGAGAGTGATAATATAGTGATTAAATATTGGAGTTATGATCTATGATTTAGTATATAAAATTTCAAGTAATAATAATTATTTTATTTTAGAATGCAGATTTTGTAAATATATTTAAGATATTTATATGAAATGTGTTATTCATTAACTATAATTTAGTTTTTACTCTTTAACGAATTTTATTTTGATCATTTATTTTTGTGTTATTTTGTGATATTTAAAAGAATCCCCCAACGTCTGCCATTGGAAATTTGTCAATATTTTAAAAAAATAAATCTATATCAGTGATAAAGAAATTTAATATATTCACATTAAACTAAACGTATACGTAGAACTATAGAAATATGATGCATTATATTAAAAGAATTATAATCTTTTATTTTCTGTTAGACCACCCTCAGCAACTTGCGTATAACATTATTAAATTGTGTCAATGAATTTTAATATACATAAGATTAAATAAATTTTAACTATGTTTGAGTTTATATTTGTGAGAATTTTAATAAATATGTAATCTAGTCGTTTGTATTGGTCTCGTCACCATACAATTGATTTTGTATTTTATGGATCTAAATATGTGCTTATTTATTTTGTGAGCACGTTATATGATTAAAGACAGTTGATGTAGATTATACTTGATATCGTATTCTTATTCATTTAATTTCGTATAATGAAATACATGTTTTGATTTTGACCCCAAAAAAAAGTAATACATAATTTGATATGCAACTAACAAATAGTGTGTAGTATTTAATTTTAGTCCAGTTGGATATACTTTAGGTGATGTGTAAGTGACTAGGTGGTTGTTATGGGGATCAATCACGGAAACTACAATGAGGACACACATACGCATGTTCTATCCATCTTTATTTTTAATTTTCAAATCACATTTTTCATTTGAAAATTTAAAATAATAAAGCATTTATTGTAAACAAAAATTTATTTTGGTCGAATATAATTTTACACTTATAAAAAGACTTAAGATGGATATAATTCAAATTTTGTGACAATATTTTAGAAACAATTGTATTCAACTCTCTCTACTTTTCTGGAGTTATCACTTATCTTTATAAATAAAGAAAAGTTTCTTTTAGTTACAAAAAATAGTTTGTCTTTCTATATTCCGCCATATATCTTCATATATAAAGTGGGGAAAGTGGTATCAATTGAAACTTTACCGTTTGAGTTTTTTCGTTGGTATTTTTCTTAAGGTAATATTATTAATGTTGGCAAACTTGAATCTGGGTCTATCAAGAATGAGAACTGTATTATGTATGGCTTAGTCGGGAGACCGGATTAAATCTAGTGCTCAAAAAGAAAAAGAAAGATTAACAGAAATTAAACGAGGCAATAACTAAAAAAATAATAATAATAAATTAGGTGGCTGTCTTGATGACTAGGTGATAGTTTAAGTATTATTAGAACATCTCTAATAGATATTCTATCCATTGAGGTTCTAAAAAATTTGTGTATGTATATATATGTTTTATATGTGTATGTAAGTGCAGGATCCATAAAATAGTGTAGAATCCCTATCCAAAGGTTTTAAAAATTTTGTTTTTAGAACTTTTGGATAGGGATTCTATACTATTTTGTGAACTCCACATCTACATACATATATATATATATAATATACATATACATATATATATATATATATATATTAGAATCCAATGGGTAGAACCTCCATTGGAAGGGCTCTTAGTAGACTAAAATCAAACATCCAATTTATTACACCGGTTTAACATTAAGCAGAACGGATGAGTGGCGCTTAGACGTCGAGATGGCAATTATGGATCTGGACTGTGGGCATAACCTGTAAAGAACGGTCGCATGATGGTATTGGGACGAGGTTTTCTAGGCCCGCAAATTTGCGGACCTCGCGAGATGGATCTTTACGGGATTGGGTCTTTTGTGGGATGGGCGGAAATGGGTTCCGCGGGATTACAAGGACTCACATTTTTTTTTTATCTTTTGTTTTGCCTGCAAAAACGAGACAATGAGTGAAAAGAAGAGGATTCATGTGACTTTCCCTGAGAAAACGTAAGGAGTTCGGGCGATGATGATGATTCGAGCTCCGGTGATGACGACTACAGCTCCAGCAATGACGATTCGAGCTTTAGTAGTGTTTCGATTTAGTTTCTCTTTTTATTTAATTTGGGATTTATATTTTTGATCTGGTGTTTCATTTTATTTAATTTTTAGATTCAGCAAACTAAAACATTGGTTATGAACTTATGAGTTATAAGATAATGAAAAATACCATCTGCAATTATTTTTACTTTGTATGTTAATATATTTTGGGTCTGATATAAATAATTAAAATTATTGTTTTGAATAGAAAATAAACAAAGCAATGATTGATGAATTATTTCTAGTTGAATCGACGACTTAAACTATGTCCTAGAATGGCCTGAAGCGTTTTGGAGTGGTCTGAATCGTTCTGCTTCGCGTATTATCATATGTTTTGCAGGGTGGTCCGCAAATGCCTACAAGAAATATGGTACGGGATTAGACAATTGTTTTTAAGATTGCATCCCGCCCGAAACAGGCCTACCGCGTCCCGTTAGAAGACGAACCCACAACGATACATGACGGGAGAACCTAATTGTCATCTCTACTTAAATGTTTAGATATCTAAATTTTAGAGAAGGATATTAATGTCACAAACTATAAATTATATATGCTAAAACTAGAGGTAACAAATTTTTAAGATTTTATAACGTTTTCATAAGAGCGGATAAAAATTGTGTAAGTGGACATAATATTGGCAGACATCAACATAAAAAGCAGGAATTCGAATTCATGTTTCTCATATCATACATATTTTGTATTATTCTTCATTGGCACGCAGCCAAATATGTCATTAGTAAGATAATATATTCTTTGCTGCAATATCTCTTTTCCATAAATATTCTATGTATGAAAACACACAAAAATTAATTATCGTACATTTTTACGATAATTCACTCTTTATCATTAAGTAAAGATGCAATAAACAGTTTGTCTCATCCAATTCCGTCTTGAATTGCAACAAGATTTTTGAAGGGTTACAGCAGGTCCGAGCGGACTGAAGTCTCTGAAATGGCTGACTAAACCCATTCCGCTATATATGTACAAGCCTTCGCGGGCCGACCAGCGGGAAAATTAATAATACGTATGGTAAATGCTTTAGACCGTTCCAAAATGCTTTATGCCATTCTAGTTCAAGTTGTCGATTCAGTTGGACATAATTTCTCAGTCATTGATTTGCTCTTTTTCTTCAAAAAAATAGTTGTAGTTATTTTTTTCACACTCAGAATATATTAACATACAAAGTAAAAATAATTGCAGAAAATAATTTTTATTATCTTATAATTCATAAGTCATAACCAATATTTTAGTTTGATGAACTGAAAAATTAAATAAAATCAAACACCAAATCAAAGTTGCCAACACCAAATTAAATAAAAAAAGAAAAGACTAAATCAAAATACTGCTAAAAGCTCAAATTATCATCGCCGGAGCTCGAATCATCATCACTTAAACTCGAATCATTATCGCTGAAACTCCTTATGTTTTCTCAGGGATAGCCACATGAATTATCTTATTCTCATTTTATATCTCGTTTTTTCAGGTAAAACAAGAAATGAAGAAGAAAAAATGATGGTTCTTTGTAATCCCGCATGACCTGATTTGGTCCATTCCTCAAAAGATCCAGTCCAGTAAAGATCCGTCTCGCGAGACCCGCAAATTTCTAGGCTTAGAAAATCCTGGCCCAATACCATTCTGCGACAGTCCTTTACGGGTCAGATCTACAGTACAGATCCATAATTACCATCTCTATCCGATAGGATTTATCAAACAAAATAAGAAAACACACAAAAACTAAGAAAATAATATGTGTTAAAAAACTAAGAAAATAGTTTAGTAAGAGAAATATAGCATACACTTGGTGAATCTTATGGTCTTGGTGAATCTTTAGACCACATACATAATTAGCACATTAGGTATACTTGATGAAATGAATACTTTTTCTTAAAAATTATTAAAGTTCGATCCGCATATCAGGCGAATGTTGATTTTATATATATACATATATATATATATATATATATATATTGATTTATGTTTTTATATAATCATTGTATATTTTAGAAGTACTATTATTGTGTAATGCAATTATATTACGACTATTAATTTATATTTATATTATGTTTCATTTTAAGTATTCTATGTTTATATATTTCACCATAAAATGAATATAATATTATTATATTTGCAAATCATGTAGTGATGTAAATCTGATCATTTAATTACATGTGTATAATTGACAGATGTATAATATATTTCTCATAATCTATTTATTATATTAAAATATTTCTTTTTTAGTAAGTAATAGACAAAATATATATTATGTAAAATAAGATTTGATTAATACAAAAGTCTATTAAGAAATTGTTATTACTGTTATCTATGTTTCTAGATAATCTCCATTGATATTTCAAGTTTAATAATATAGATGATATACTTCTTTTTTTTTTTTATTATTTTTTTTTTTTTAGATGATATACTTCTAGTCATTTCCAATCAAGAAAATGACAGCGATAGATAGAGATGATAGAATTACATGCATGTCCAATACTCTTGACATAGACAAAATAATCTTCACTAACCATCATAGATTCGTAAGATATTATAGCTTTTGGTAAAAACAAATGTACCGTTGTCTAGAAGATTGTATTAATAAACCATATATAAAACGTGTGAGCTTGCAAACTTGCGCTCCTAGCATTTTACCACAAAACCAACAAGTTATTCCATGTAAATGTTTTATTCTAGTGTGCCGTTTTTTTTTTCCTTTTTTTTTTTATCAAATTCTAGTGTGCCGTTAAAAAGCAGTCTTACATCTATTTGATGTAATTATAATTCTAATCGGGTAACTTACCACATAATTTTAAATATAAAATTCAAACTATGAAAATTTTGATATTTTCTTAAAAGGTTAAATATTTTTCTCATGAAAGATTTTTGACATAGTTCGAAAATGTTTAAATATTTTTCCAATGAATATGTAATATCTAATTATAGTTTTTCATACTTTTCTCATCAAATCATATTTGTTTGAAATAGAAAAACTCTGAATTAAGTGAAACTATTTTAGAATTGCAACAAAATTGGAAGCTAAGAAGAAAATTCTGAAAAATAAACCAGTTAGATTTTTATATAATCACTGAAATAGAATTTCTTATTTTCAAGTAAATTAATTTGCTTTTGTTTTTCCTCCATTAAATAACAGGAAAACTTTCCATCCTAAAAAAAAACAAACCTCAAATAATGTGCGTTCCCCTGCCTTGCTGATTTGATTTCGTTTCTACCTCCCACAGAATCTGAACTCTAATTTTGGTAACAAAATTCAATAAAATGAAAATATAAAACATTGGCGAAGACAAAAAAGTAAACGGAATATCTGCGACGGTGAGTATAATAGGTTTTCTCCGATCAAAATGAACGTTGGCCTGATTGTGTAGAGGACTGTATATATCTTGTTAACTATGTCCCCACCTTTTTGTTTCCTACCTAAATACTTTTCATCATTCGGTTTCAAGCTTCAAAGTATAGAATACTCTTGGATGAATCTTAGGTTTAGCTACTCTTCTTTAAGACCCCTTGGTTGTCAATAATCTTAATCTTAGTTTTCCAGTAATTATATCAACAATGCTGACTTGAGTATTTTTGGGTCTAGTTTATTCTTTATAGCTGTTAGACTTCCATGAGAAAATTTTCAGAATCAAAGAAAACTGATGTTGTTTCAGGGGAGAAGCATAACGATGAAGCCTTCTATGATGGATAGTCTATTAGGTCTTCTTCGTATTCGTGTCAAGCGCGGTGTCAATCTCGCCGTCCGCGATCTAAACAGTAGCGATCCTTACGTCGTCGTCAAAATGGGTAAACAGGTAACCAGCCTATAACTTATTAATATACTCAAGTGTGTGTGTTCCTATCTTATATAATTACGAGGATTAAAGGTTTAATTAAGGTGTCGGATGAAGACAAATTGTGATACATATTGCTAGGTTAGTTTCATTCATCAATCAAATAAAGAAAACATAATATTTCATTTACGGATTGATTGCATATTACGTGTATTTTGGAGTGCATGGTCAGACAGACCGGTTGTGAGTATCTGTAAGTTGGCGTCTAGCTTTTTTAAATAATAAACATAGGTCCCAAAATTTATAAGAAGAAGAATATATATATTCAACTCATACTAAATTGCTTATCGCCCAAATCTCATGATAGCCCATGTGCATGGTTCAATATTGTAGAGTAATTAGAATTTACATAACGCCAAATTCACATTTTATATAAATTCAAGAAATATTAAAATCATTATAAACGAAAATATTTTTATACTAGCTCAATATATTGAAACGAATGAAAATTCTTTTTTTTTTTCATGACTAAACGAATGAGAAAACTGAATGGGCAGAAATTGAAGACTCGAGTTATTTACAATGACGTGAATCCTGAGTGGAATGAAGATTTGACTCTCTCAGTAACCGATCCCAAACTCAAAGTCCTCTTGGTAAGCAACGTCCATATAAAAATATTCTCGTTTAACATATGTTATATAATAACCCTTGATCGATTGTTTTTTTCTTTCCAAGACGGTGTATGATCACGATACATTCACCAAAGACGACAAAATGGGAGATGCAGAATTCGAGATCAAGACGTACATCAATGCATTGACTATGCACTTGCAAGATCTCCCGTGTGGGACCATAGTGACCACAGTCCAGCCTAGTCGAGACAATTGCTTAGCGGAGGGTTCTCGGATCATCTGGTCTGATGGTAAGCTCATTCAGGATATAGTCCTTAGACTGAAAAATGTTGAGTGCGGTGAGGTTGAGGTTCAACTTCAATGGATTGATCTTCCTGGCTCCAAGGGTCTATGATTTCTTTACTTGTTATTTGTAATTTAACGTCATGTTATGGACACTATATAGGCTTAAAGTTAACCCACAAACTGATGTTGTATATATGTTATTGAACATGATAAGTAAAGATTATTCACTTTATTTTCATTTTTTTTATTATTTGCTTAGTCAACGAAATGTGTGTCAATACTCAATCGTTAATGGAGTATTACTATGATGTTGTAGAATGATAGTGTCAATGGGCACTACAAGAATGTCAAGTTTATGTGTATGACATATCCAGACCTGAAAGGTGAAAATCACAAATGGATCTGTAGACTTGCTTTTCTCAAATTGGTTGTTCATGTATATGTCAGATAATGAGGTGATGTCTGTTCATTTTCTCAAATTGGTTGCCAAAACTAACCCACAACTTGGTTTTAACCCCAATACTAGACCCCAACTTGATCAAATGCAAATCTAACATAAAAGGGTTATGAAATTACAATATAGTGCTCTGTGACCAAACAAAAAAACAGAAGACATTTTTACGAATATAACCCCAGTAAGTTGTCTGGGTCGGGCTGAGTTACTTTTCAGTCGTCTGGACGACTGAAATGTTAGTTGTCTGGACGATTGAAATGTTAGTTGTCTGGACGATTGAATCTTAAAAATAATTTATAAATTCTGTAAAAAATATTTTGATGAGTGAAAAATTAAAAACATGTAATTAAAAACATTTATAAGTGATATAAATTAAGAAATGATAAAGTTGATTTGTTTTCGGAATAGATGAGTTGAAGTAGTGAATCATGATATTCTTTGGTTTAAGGGTTTGGCAAACATATGTTCTAGTATTGTATGTAATCTTAGGGTTAGATTTTGAAAAGCTGAAATGTTTTTTTGAAAACATTTTTCAAGTTTAAATTGATGTTTCGAAGTCTTTATTTCTGTGTATAGTAAACATTTTTCAAGTTTAAATTGATGTTTCGAAGTGTTTAATTAGAGAATAAAGTTTAGGGGTTATGTTTAGGGATTAGACGACTGAAATTTCAGTCGTCTGCTTTAAATTATTTCCCAGACGAATTTCAGTCGTCTGCTTTAAATTATTTCCCAGACGACCGAAATTTCAGTCGTCTGCTTTAAATTATTTCCCAGACGACTGAAATTTCAGTCGTCTGCTTTAAATTATTTCCCAAACGACTGAAATTTCAGTCGTCTGCTTTAAATTATTTCCCAGACGACTGAAATTTCAGTCGTCTAATTGTACCGAACCGTTAATTTTAACATTTTACGTTTTAACCTAACCAGATTTTTATCGGACATATAAAAGTTATTTTTTCACTTTTTCACAATTTTCCGAAACCCTAGCGCCGTTTCTCTCCAAGGACGATTGTAAAGGCGATTTCGACGAATCTCTCCGATTTCGACGAATCTCTCCGTTTTCGCCGGTAATCTCTCCGATTTCGACGAATCTTGTTTTTCTTTCATGCCTTAGAGTATTTTCGTAGTTTAAACTGACCATCCGCTTCCTTTTTTCAGATCTGAAATCTCGTAGCCCTTTCCTCCGCCGCCGGTATGTTATAACTTATGTTTTAAGGCGTTTAGCCGCCGGAAAACCCTAAAATTGTAGTCTTGACTCTTCTTTTCCCTTCGATATGCAGATCTGTAACCGCTAGGGACCACATCTTCTCCGACTAAATCTTCTCCGACTGTAAGTCGTCATAGTAGTCTTCTCACTTCCTGGAAGCCTTCTACGAAGTCTTACTCTCTGGACGACTTACATGTAAGTCGTCCAGAGAGTAAGATTCTGTAGAAGACTTCCAGGAAGTCGTCTGAGTAGTCTTCTCACTTCCTGGAAGCCTTCTACGAAGTCTTACTCTCTGGAAGACTTACATGTAAGTCGTCCAGAGAGTAAGACTCTGTAGAAGACTTCCAGGAAGTCGTCTGAGTAGTTATCTTAAAATGGATATATCAGAACTGCCGCCGAGGTTGTTTACATTAGGAGAAGAGCCCCCTGCACTGAGGAGCATTTCGTATCATTCTGATGACATGAAGTTGTTTCAAGCTCTATCTGATAATCTCAGACCTGAGGAATATGAGGATCTGAAAGCGTCAAAGTTGGGAATATTCATCAAGTTCAAGAAGCTTGGCTTTGTTTGGACTTCAAAGCTTGTACATTTTATTCTCTCCTTCCAGCTGGACATCAAGAAGAAGTTTGAGCTCTGGACTCTTGTCGGACCAGAACCTTTGAGGTTTTCAATTCTAGAGTTTGAAAACCTCACAGGTCTGAACTGCGACTACATCCCGAATTTGGAAAATCCAAGGTGTGAGATTTCTCAGGAGATGACTGCTTTCTGGGAGAAGATGGGTGTTGATCCCCATGCTGGGCCAAGCATTGAACAATTAAGAACAGCATTTACCAAGTGTGATGGGTGGTCTCGGGATGATCGAATGCGGCTGGGATACCTTGCCATCTACGCTGGATACATTGAAGCCAGAAAGTTCTCTTCTCCTACACGGGCTAGTCTTGCAAGGCTAGTCATGGACTTGGAAAGATTTGAGAATTACCCATGGGGAAGAGTGGCGTTCAAGGTTCTAATGGATTCTTTGAAGGCAAAAGACTTGACGCAAACAGGTTACACCGTTGATGGGTTTGTACAGGCTCTCCAGGTGTGGGCGTNACACGGGCTAGTCTTGCAAGGCTAGTCATGGACTTGGAAAGATTTGAGAATTACCCATGGGGAAGAGTGGCGTTCAAGGTTCTAATGGATTCTTTGAAGGCAAAAGACTTGACGCAAACAGGTTACACCGTTGATGGGTTTGTACAGGCTCTCCAGGTGTGGGCGTACGAAGCTATGCCAGAATTGGGTGCCAATTATGGCTCTCATGTGTCAAGCAGACCGTCTCTACCGTTGCTTGCTTACAAGGGTGGCCTACGACAACGCAGATTTTTCAAGGACGCCATCAGCAGACAGGTATTTAACTTCACTCCCGGACAACTTTCAGACGACTTAAAGTTAAGTCGTCTGAAAGTCGTCCAGAAAAAGACTTCACAGACGACTTAAAGTTAAGTCGTCTGAAAGTCGTCCAACAATCACTCCCGGACGACTTTCAGACACTTAAAGTTAAGTAGTCTAAAAGACGTCTAAGTCGTCTGAAAGACGTCTAAGTCGTCGAAAGACGTCTAAGTTGTCTGAAAGTCGTCTAACAAAAAACTTCTCAGACGACTCAAAGTTAAGTCGTCTGAGAAGTTTTTTGTTAGACGACTTTCAGACGACTTAACTTTAAGTCGTCCATCCTAATCCGTCAAATACCTAAGTTTATATGTTTTATTTACTGCAGAGAGACGTGAACAACTTTGTTCAAAAGGACCTTGAAGACATGTTTCCAAAATGGGACGGAGACAGAGATGACCCTGCCGCAGACAACATAATTAAAGCCATGTTTGTTCCTGGATGGAAGTGGACCATGGACTGTTGGCAAGTCACCGGTACTCAGAAGGTTGGTGTGAAGCTTGAGAGTGGTGTGAAGATTGAGAGTTGTGTGAAGGAGGAGAGTGGTGTGAAGGAGGAGAATAGCAGACCTTGAAAGAAAGCTCGTAAAGAGTCGCATGTTGAAGCTGAGTCTTTTACGAAAAAGCATCTTCAAAAAGCCTTGAAGGACATATCTGATGCCATGAAGGATGGGTTTGATAGGTGCCTTAGGGAGATACAGTTGGTGGGGTCTAGGGTGGGAGCTTTGGAGAAGAAGGTGGGAGATCTGGAGAAGATGGTGGGTAGTACTTCAGCAAATCCAGAACAACCCGGGGTTAGTACCAGAATCACTATGCAACGTGTTAAGAAGAGGACAAAATAGGCTTGTGTGTAGAGTTTTTAACCATTGTATCCTTTGCTTCAGAACCTTTGTGGTTTGTTTCAAATGTGCATGGATTTTTAAAAATGTGTGAATTTCCTTTGTGACTTTGTTTCTTGTGTGCTGTTTTTAAACACATTTTGTATATCGACATTGCAGAGTGAAAGTGTGAATGGGGCGAAAGAAAAGAGTCATACTCCCTCGAAAGAGCTGGTGGTGAAGAAAAATGTAGAGGACCCGAGTGGTGAAGCCAGTCTTCTCGTTTTGGACAAACAAGTACCCACTGCCGAAGATTTAGAGCAAGCGGAAGCTAGGAGGCATACAAAGAAGGAAGCATACAAGGTGAAACTCCGTGCAAAAAGTGAGCGAGATCGGAAACTTGCTCCCACTCAACAAACTCCTTTCAAAGGAAACATCATTGTCAAACAGATCATTTCAAACAAAATTGTTGGCAAAGGTTATGATCCTTTTGCTGAAGTTGACAAGAAGAAGTCGGATGAACTCACTACATGGCTCCAAACTGATCCGTAAGTCGCTTTAATATCCTATAAACTGCCTCTGGAAAAAATGATTGATTATTTTTGTGTTTCAGGGCATATAAACGGCCTCTGGACAAAAAATCACGAAAATTTCCAAGTCGGTTTTATCATGTCATCCGAACCCCCTTAGAATGGTTCACCGACCATGTAAGTCTTCTTTTTGCTTACTTATAAGTAACTCCAACTAAGTCGTCTGAAAGTCGTCTGTGAAGTCTTTTTCTGGACGACTTCAGACGACTTAACTTTAAGTCGTCTATGAAGTCTTCTATCTGGACGACTTTCAGACGACTTAGACTGATTAGAATGGTTCACCGACCATGTAAGTCTTCGATTTTCTTACTTATAAGTAACTCCAACTAAGTCGTCTGGAAGTCGTCTGAAAGTCGTCTGTGAAGTCTTCTCTCTGGACGACTTTCAGACGACTTAACTTTAAGTCGTCTGTGAAGTCTTCTATCTGGACGACTTTAAGACGACTTAACTTTAAGTCGTCTGTGAAGTCTTCTTTCTGGACGACTTTCAGACGACTTAACTTTAAGTCGTCTGTGAAGTCTTCTTTCTGGACGACTTTAAGACGACTTAACTTTAAGTCGTCTGTGAAGTCTTCTTTCTGGACGACTTAACTTTAAGTCGTCTGTGAAGTCTTCTTTCTGGACGACTTTCAGACGACCTAACTTTAAGTCGTCTGTGAAGTCTTCTTTCTAGACGACTTTCAGACCACTTAGACTGATTAGAATGGTTCACCGACCATGTAAGTCTTCTATTTTCTTACTTATAAGTAACTCCAACTAAGTCGTCTGAAAGTCGTCTGAGAAGTCTTCTCTCTGGACGACTTTAAGACGACTTAACTTTAAGTCGTCTGTGAAGTCTTCTTTCTGGACGACTTTCAGACGACTTAACTTTAAGTCGTCTGTGAAGTCTTCTTTCTGGACGACTTTCAGACGACTTAACTTTAAGTCGTCTGTGAAGTCTTCTTTCTGGACGACTTTCAGACGACTTAACTTTAAGTCGTCTGTGAAGTCTTCTTTCTGGACGACTTTCAGACGACTTAACTTTAAGTCGTCTGTGAAGTCTTCTTTCTAGACGACTTTCAGACGACTTAACTTTATGCTTTTATCTGATTTGTATTGTTTTATTTGCAGCAAATGGATGCTTTTATCAATTTACTGAGGCAACGGTACCAAGACCATCCAGATTGGTTCAGGAGCTCGAGAATGTGCTTTCTTGATCATGTGTTCGCTCGGCAGTGGAGGGCGGAGTACCATGAATTTAAGAACGACATCGGAGATGTCAACGGTTTAGCAAGAAAACTCCCTGGTGGGGCGTGGAATTATCATTCAGGCGAGGTACCTTCTTTTTGCCAATCTATGAATGTTTGGGGGGGGGGATGTGGATGATATCTATGCACCTGTGAACTACAATGACACCCATTGGATTGCTATATGGATATCAATCCCTAATAGGCACATTGTCGTCTGGGACAACATTATCAGACATATTTCACCCGTTGAACTCGATGAGGTAATGGAGCCTTTTATTTACATGGTCCCTTTTCTGCTATGTGAGTGCTCTGTAACTGATGAACAAAAGACACGATATACATTGGAGCCATACACCTATAAGAGACTATCAACTGGAGTACCTCAGTGCCGAAGTGGTGATTGTGGCCCCTTCGCTCTGAAGTACATTGAGTGTCATGCTCTTGGGATGGACTTTCCCAAAGAGCTTTGTTCTAGAAACGGGAAGTTTATCAGGGAGAAGATGGCGGTGGATATATATGAAGAGCTGAATTTGATCCATGAATGGGAAAACAAAGACAATGATAAGAACTTGGGAACGTATGACGGAAGAAGAGGTTGATGCTTTTGTGTACTATTGTCTTTGTACTTGAATCTTTTGTGTACTGTTGTATTTGAACTTGAACCTAGGATGAATCTTTTGTGACTTGTGTTTCGGATGATAATGTAAAGTAATGTTTGAACCTAGGATGAATCTTTTGTGTACTAATGTTTGACTTGTGTTTTCGGATGATAATCAAAATTTTTGTGTACTAAGGTCTTCTGGACGACTGAAAGTAAGGTCGTCTGGACATAAATAACATCCATCTTCGTCTAAAGACATAAATAAAAACATAAATAAAGACATAAATAAGGACATAAGTAACATCCAACTAAGTCGTCTGAAAGTCGTCTGTGAAGTGTTTCTTCTGGACGACTTTCAGACGACTTAACTTTAAGTCATCTGTGAAGTCTTCTTTCTGGACGACTGAATCGAAGGTCGTCTGGACGACTTTTTTGAAGGTCGTCCAGAAAAAAGACTTCACAGACGACTTAAAGTTAAGTCGTCTGAAAGTCGTCCAGAAGAAAGACTTCACAGACGACTTAAAGTTAAGTCGTCTGAAAGTCGTCCAGAAAAAAGACTTCACAGACGATTTAAAGTAAGGAGCAAAAAAAGGTCGTCTAAAGACATAAATAAAGACATAAATAAGGACATAAATAACATTCATCTTCGTCTAAAGACATAAATAAAAACATAAATAAAGACATAAATAAGGACATAAATAACATCCAACTAAGTCGTCTGAAAGTCGTCTGTGAAGTTTTTTTTCTGGACGACTTGCAGACGACTTAACTTTAAGTCGTCTGTGAAGTTTTTTTCTGGACGACTGAATCGAAGGTCGTCTGGACGACTTACTCTAAGGCTATTCAACCGGGTTCTTACATTGTGGACGCTTATGGCCCGTTTCTTTGCATCCTGAGCACCTATAAACCCTGTGTTGCTTCCGGGGTTTGTGTCCTCTCATCCTGGATAGCTCCAACCATGATTGCCATCTTGATTTCTTCTGTCTCCCTGGACCACGCTTTATTTCCGGAGGAAAGCATGTGCGTGCCTCAATTTGTTGTCCAACATAAGGATATATATTCTCTGAATATCCTGCAAACAAAGTATGCTTTGAATATACCGGAGATACAAGTGTGGAGATATGCGAACCAGCTGCTGTTCCAGCTGCTATAGCATGACAACAAGGTATTTTCTCAACTTGATAGACACCACAATCACACTTGGAAAGCTCTAGATCAACATTGCAGTCTCTATGGCCACCTTTCACAAAGAACTTCCATCCATCAATTTGTTGGACTCTTAGAGTATCTGCGATCTCCTCGCGAACAACAAGCAAGTGTTCAACACCTCGACTATGTTGAGTTGTAAGACTCAACGCATCTCCTCNTCAACATTGCAGTCTCTATGGCCACCTTTCACAAAGAACTTCCATCCATCAATTTGTTGGACTCTTAGAGTATCTGCGATCTCCTCGCGAACAACAAGCAAGTGTTCAACACCTCGACTATGTTGAGTTGTAAGACTCAACGCATCTCCTCTCCTTTTCCAATACCATCTTCCTAGCTTCTCCCTTATGAACTCCAACAGGAACTGAATAGGAAATCCTTGCTCGCTTCAGTGCGGAATTAATTGATTCAGCGATATTGCTCGTTTTTAAGTTGTACATGTCTCTGTGAAAATGAACCTTTGACCATAGGCTCACATCGGCATCCACCAGATACTCATGAAGATCCGGATTTGCACTATGTATCTCAGCCATGTACCGATCAAAGCCGTAAAGTGTATGAGCATAAGCAGCATCTTTCACCAAGTACAAAAGATGCTTCCCTTTATACTTTTTGACAATATTCTCTTGAAGGTGATAATAGCATATTCCTCGTGTTGCCCAAGGAAACACCTTCTCACATGCACTTATAATGCTTGTGTGCCTGTCAGAGACTATCACCAGAGGATGCTCAGCAGATATACAACTCACCAAATTTGTGAAAAACCATTCCCAAGATTCATCATTTTCAGAATCTACGATCCCAAAAGCCAATAGATATATCTGAAAATTACCGTCTTGTGCGGCTGCAACCAACATAGTACCCTCATACTTTCCACTTAGGTGAGTCCCATCCACCACAATGACCCTTCTCTGATACTTAAAACCTCTGATAGAAGCTCCAAAAGCGAGAAAAAATTACTTAAATCTTTTCTGAGAATCATATTCTATAGCAGTGATAGAAACCGGATTTGTTGCCTTGATTTGCTCCAAATATGAAGGAAGTCGCTCATACCCATCTTCCGCGGATCCTCTCACCAATTCTTGCGCATATAACAATGCTCTGTATGAAGTGGTGTAATCAAGTGTCATGCCAAACATGTTCTTCATTGAATCTTTGATATGCTGCGGATTCAACCCATCAATGATTCCAACACGATCTATGAAGAGTCGACCAATGTACTTCGGAGTAGAGTGTTTCCGCCCAGCGATTCTTTCTCCGGTGGAACATGTATGAGTTTTCAAATACTTGGTTACCCAAAACGTCTTAGTCCCATGTTTCACACTTGCTCTGATCTTCCATTGACAACCACTAACCCGACATGTTGCCACAAAGAGAGTTTTTGTTGACTTGTAAACTCTGAAGGAGAACCTGCGCCTCACCGCGCTCAACCGCAACTCTGAAAGCAGTGCATNGACTGTGCTCATGTCCAGGTTATAATCTTCTTGAGCCATTGCCACAAGTTCAGCATGTGTTGAATCTTCATTCAATAAAAACAATCTTGCTCCTTTGAAACGATCAACCACAAAATTCCAACAACCATCTTCCAACAACCATTCTCCATACACTGCACGTAACTGATGCATCATCTGAGATAGTAAAAATAAAACACATCAGCAAACATAGAAGAAAGAAAAAGAAAGTTTATTAGAGATCGAAGCAGACGACTGAAATGTAAGTCGTCCAGACGACTAAACATTCAGTCGTCCGGTCAACGCAGAGGTTATTTTTACAATTGACTTTGAAATCAGTTAGTTGGGACGACTGAAATATCAGTCGTCTGGGTATGTTTGATAAAAAAAATCCAGACGACTGAAATTTCAGTCGTCGAAAGTTAGTTTTGCATTTGACTAGAATATTTCAGAAGTTTGACTTTTTAGGACGACTTACATTTCAGTCGTCTGCGAAAAAACGAAATATCAATATTTTATTGAAATTGGATGACTTACATTTCAGTCGTCGTAGGTTAGTTTTGCAATTGCGAAAACAAACTTCAATATTTAAAAAAATCTAGACGACTGGCGGACGAGGTTTGACCAGAATCTCGGAATAAAATCCTGGATGACTGAATTGTAAGTCGTCTGGCGGACAACTGAATTGTAAGTCGTCTAGAAAGTTAAAGTTTTTTTTCACAATTGCAAAACTAACCTATTGTAAGTCGTGCGTTCCAGTAAAAAATTGATATTTCAGTTTTTTCGCAGACGACTGAAATTTCTGTCGTCCTAAAAAGTCAAAATTCTGAAATTTTCTAGTCAAATGCAAAACTAACATACGACGACTGAAATATTAGTCGTGTAGATTCTTAAGATATTTTTTTTGTAGCCAAAATAAAGTAGACGACTGAAATTTCAGTTGTCTCTGGAAACAAATTGCAAAGTCAATTGCAAAAATAACTTCTGCGTTGACTGGACGAAAGCAGACGACTGAAATTTCAGTCGTCTGGACGAACAGATCGCAAAAAATAACTCGATTTCATACCTTCAATTGGTGAGAGCACTTTCTTTGACTATATGAACCCTAGAACTTGTAGAATCAAGCACTCAGGAGCTCAAACGAAGGTAATCCACCCTGAATCTTTAATTTCTTTGACTATATGAACCCTAAAAAATGTAGATCAAAATCTTGGATTTTTTTAGCTCATTGTGGAGAGAAAGTGAGAGATATGTGTTGTAATGTGTTGTTTAGTTCATGAGAATAGAGAAAGAAGAAGGGTAAATGGAATTTGGAGGCATTAAGAGCTTCAAAATTGGTTGTTCATGGTTGTTGGAGTATTGATGACAATGACAATCTTGTAATTACTTGAAGATGATGAGGGTGAGAGAGTAANGAGAGATATGTGTTGTAATGTGTTGTTTAGTTCATGAGAATAGAGAAAGAAGAAGGGTAAATGGAATTTGGAGGCATTAAGAGCTTCAAAATTGGTTGTTCATGGTTGTTGGAGTATTGATGACAATGACAATCTTGTAATTACTTGAAGATGATGAGGGTGAGAGAGTAAATATGTTATTTTCGAAAAAAAAAAAAAATTGATGGCATTTTCGTGAATTATATGAACTTGTGGGGTGAATTGGGCAAAATAAAATTCCAAAAAAAAGGAGGTTAGTTTTGTGGTTGACTTCAAGTTTCAGGTCAATTCTGCAAAAAGCCCTTCACATTTTATATAAATTCAAGAAATATTAAAATCATTATAAACGAAAATATTTTTATACTAGCTCAATATATTGAAACGAAAGAAATTTTTTTTTTTTTTTCATGACTAAACGAATGAGAAAACTGAATGGGCAGAAATTGAAGACTCGAGTTATTTACAATGACGTGAATCCTGAGTGGAATGAAGATTTGACTCTCTCAGTAACCGATCCCAAACTCAAAGTCCTCTTGGTAAGCAACGTCCATATAAAAATATTCTCGTTTAACATATGTTATAAAATAACCCTTGATCGATTGTTTTTTTCTTTCCAAGACGGTGTATGATCACGATACATTCACCAAAGACGACAAAATGGGAGATGCAGAATTCGAGATCAAGACGTACATCAATGCATTGACTATGCACTTGCAAGATCTCCCGTGTGGGACCATAGTGACTACAGTCCAGCCTAGCCGAGACAATTGCTTAGCGGAGGGTTCTCGGATCATCTGGTCTGATGGTAAGCTCATTCAGGATATAGTCCTTAGACTAAAAAATGTTGAGTGCGGTGAGGTTGAGGTTCAACTTCAATGGATTGATCTTCCTGGCTCCAAGGGTCTATGATTTCTTTACTTGTTTTTTGTAATTTAACGTCATGTTATGGACACTATATAGGCTTAAAGTTAACCCCACAAACTGATGTTGTATATATGTTATTGAACATGATAAGTAAAGATTGTTCACTTTATTTTAATTTTCTTATTATTTGCTTAGTCAATGAAATGTGTGTCAATACTCAATCGTTAATGTAGAATGATAGTGTCAATGGGCACTACAAGAACGTCAAGTTTATGTGTGTTGGTATGACATCTCCAGACCTGAAAGGTGAAAATCACAAATGGATCTGTATTCTTGATTTTCTCGAATTGGTTGTTCATATTCGTGACTTTCAACTGTAAAGAAAAGAAAGTTTCAGTCTTTTAGATGGATGCTGGTGGAATCTTTGGCAGAAAGGATGGTTGGATGTGCAAAACTGTATGTATTACCAGGTCATAGATGTGTTGTCACTTGGCTCCACTTTCTCGAATCTATTGTGTTGGATGAGTCGAGTTCATTTGTTTAGATGTACTAAATTTAAAATGTACGGTACAATACATTTTAAGTTTAGCACATCTAATACTAACAAATTCTTTACTAATAATTTACCATTTAATTTAACTATGACAAGCTTTGTTGCATAAAAACCAGTTCGCTGTGAATAACTTATGCACCTACTTTGTAATTCATTGGAAATTCGTTATATATTCATTGCTAATAATAGCCAAATAAGAAAATAAAATTTTTGTTGGTATCTTACATTTAACAACGAAATACCAACGAATTATTAACCTACGATTTACCATAATTTTATTTAATTCAACTACAATTTGTTGCAAAAAGCCCGTACACCAAAAAGAACGCATACTCACAGATTTTGTATTTTTTTTTGCCAAATAAACAGATTTTATATTCCATTTGTAAATTTTGTTGTACTTTCATTTTTACCTAATTTTCACTTGTGACCATCATTTGACATCGAATTATTTCAACGGATGTCTGTTGTATGAGATACATAAAATGGATATGTAGATATTGTGGAGTATTCCAAAAAAGTGAGATATTTGGAACAATTGTAGAGATTAGGGGTCGACGCAAGCTGAATATTTAGTATGTTTGGTATACTTAATACTTGACTTGGTTTGTACGAATTCAAATTTTGGACTTGTACTTACTTTATTAAAAAAGAGTACTTGCAGTTTCAAGTACTTGCGAAAAATTGATAGACTTGTAAGTTACTTGCCTTATTTTATTACTTGTTATTTGTAAACTTCTTACAAATTATTTGATAACTATTGGTAAATAATTTGATAATTAGTTAAAATTTAAAAGTAAATAAATTTATTATATAGAAATAATATGTCTTTGTTTTCATTTTGTCATTGTTTTTCTGATTTTTAGTCATTCGTTAAATAGATTATATTAAGAAATAAAAATTTCAAAATATTTATATAAATATATCACTTATGTTTGATTCACTTATAAAAATTGAAATATAAATGAGTTGTTTTACTATGATTTAGGAAAATATATCATTGTTCATTAACAAAAACGAATAATAAACCAAACAACGCTGAATAATTAATTTTATTTTATTATTTTGTATTTGTTTGTATTTGAATGCATTTTAAATAGACTAGTTGATACACGTCTTAGTCAAAACAAGTATTCGACTTTAAGGATCGTCTACCAACCAAGTAGTGAACATGAAGCAAGTAACAAGTAATTGTGGCCACTCATAAAATAAATAAATTTTAATTAATTAATGAAATATATACTTAGTATTTAATAAATCAAGTAATATATGATAAGTAACAAGTAAAAGATAACAAGTAATAAACCAAGTAACAAATCAAGTAGTTAAAAATTAAAATGAACTTATACTTAACTTGTACTTGCGAATAAAAAAATCTGTTTATTTGTTACTCAACTTGATTGGAGCAAATACTTGTTTTTTCAAACCAAACCAAATCAAGTAGCGAGTACTGTGCCCAGCCTAGTCGAGATGAGTGAACTTAAACTAAACTATGTGCGCGTCATGCCACGCCAATATGGGCTTAGAGTTAGGTTTGGTTTTGACTCAAGTAATGAGTATCAGCCAGTAACATGTCTTTCTGCTTTCAGGTTTGTTTTCTGTATCTGATCCATGCTGAATTTAATTTTGTCAGTGTGTCTTAATCAATTCATTAATTGATGAAATTTTCGGTACTTTATTTTCTCTCTTCAAATGTTCAAATTTAATTGAGAAAATAGACTCCATAATATGTTAGACTATAAATTAATTTATTCTCTCGTTCTAAAATATAACGGAGAAAACCCAATATATCCACACATCCTTCTTCTTCTTTTTTTGTTGTCCTGAGAGTACGCACAAGAAATCTTTTTGTCAGCTTCTATTTTGATTGTTGCAAAATATCACTTCTAAAAACAGCTGAAATAGCCACTAACTGGCCACAAAATTCCGGGGCTATTAAAAAGAGCCACTAAAAACACAAGATAAAGCCACAAATGCAGAAAGACCACAACTTGGTCAAATTCGTTGTTAAACCGTAGCAAAATCAACCACAGTAAAACACTAATTTTCGGTGGCTATGACAGCCACGGTTTAAGTCACTCAAAATCCGTAGTTAGAGTCTTAGCCACAGTATAGCCATTGTTGTTTCGTGTCTGTATACAAAACTCTAACTACACCCACAAACTTAAACCTACATACAAAATAATAGATCTAATTTTATTCAATCTTACTATCTAAATCTTAAACTTTAAATCCAAATATATATATTTTAAGAAAAAAAAAACTCAAACTTACTACCCTAAATCTAATACCATAAACCTCAAAATAAAACATACCAAATTATAATTCTAATCATATAAAGACTTAAACACTGACTTTGAAACTTTAACTTCAAATATTATTTTAACTTTAATCCAAAATTTTAACCAACTCAAACCCTAACAGTGGCTAACGAGCCACATATTATTTAGCTACGACCCTATATAGCCCACTTTTAAGAAAAAAACCAGTGGCAAGTTTTTGTGCAGCCACAAATTTTGTCAATCTAGCCACGAACTGGTAATGGCTATTTCGGATGTTTTTACTAGTGTATAGACGACGTATGGTTGTATCTTGGCTGGGGCAATACAAAATTAAAGAAAAAATGTCTCACTTTTACACACACTTCTTTGTTCATCGTATTTCTGAAATCAATTGTTGTTCTTTAAATTTGTTTAATATTTATATTTTTAAAATATTCAGTTTTTCTATATTGTCAAAATCGTGGTCTTACAAAACTTTTATTATAAATGTGATGACAGTTGAGATTTTTTCACATTAAGACACATTATCACTTTCAATTTACACATAGAGGCATTTATGGATGGAGACACACTTTATTGTTGTGTAATGTCCAACATGCTCTTTTTCTAACTCTAACTATCCACGCTCATCTTTTTTAGTGATTAGCTATTTGGTAAAAAATTGGAGTGTAATAAAATAAAAAATAATTTATAAATAAAATTCATTAGTTAGATATTTATCCCATATTTTTCTCAGATCTATTTTCTACAAAGAGGAAGAGATGATGGCGAGGATCTGAAGTGAAGAGATGATATAGGAAGATATATTGGTGGTGGTTTCCGACGCGGTGTCAGGGATAGTTGTGAGAGAGGACGGCGAGTATCTGATGGTGGACGGGAAGAAGCTAGTGGTGGTGGAGAGATGGTGGAGGAAGAAAAATTGGTAGTGGTTTACGACGCGGTGGTTGGGGATAGTGGTGAGAGAGGACAGCGAGGATCTGAAGGTGCTAGGGGAGAGATGGTTGAGGTAAATAGATTGGTGGTGGTTTCCGACGCGGTGGTCGGAGATAGTGGTGAGAGAGGATGGTGGACTGATGGTGAACTGGAAGGTGGTGGTGGTGGAGAAATGGTGGAGAAAGAGAGATTGGTGGTGGTTTCCAACACGTCTTTCTTGAATCCTCTATGTCTTTTGATTTTCAATCTCGTTTCAAAATTTTGTTTTTTTTTCTGATCAATTTTTTTTGTTAATTTATGGATGTAAAATTCTGCTTGCAATCTGAAGAATTGTGATTAAAATTCACTCGATCCTCTCCAACTCACTTGTACAAAATTCTATGAATGGTGGATGTGGTTACTCAACATGAAATTGGTGGATGTGGTTACTCAACATGAAGAGGTGGTGGTGGATGTGGATACATAGGTGGATACAAAGTTGGTGGATGTGGTTAATCGACATGAAGAGATACAGAGCTGGTGTATGTTGTTGATGTAGCGGTGGAAACTGGAGTGGAGGATGTGGTGATTATAGATATGGAAGTGGTGGATGCAGACATGGTTACTTGAGAGGAAGTGGTGGTTGTCGATACGGAGATGAAAATACGAGGGTGGAGAAAGAAAAACAAATAAAAAGTTTGAGAAAGAGAAATAAATGTTTCCTTGGAAACTGAATAAAACATAGATAATTCTCTCTCTACTTTTTCTGAATAAAGGGTATATTTTGTCTGAAACTTTTACTACAAGAAATATTTGTTTTGTAAGCACAATGAAAACGCTAATATATCCCTTTCGTAGCGTTTCCATGAACGCTATGTTAGCCGCAGCTATGGTAGACCCCCCTCTATAATAGCGTTTTTTATACGCTATGGTAAATGAAGTTATTGTAGCATTTATTCATGAGCTATAAATTAATATTTTATAATAGTTTATTAGTGCTATGATTTATTTTTTTATGGCGTTTTTAGTGCTATGAAATATTTTATAGTAATATTGATATAATGTTATTATATATGATTTCCATTTTAAAATTATTAATAAAATGAAAATGAAAATGAAAATTAAAATTAAAATATAATATAAATTAAAATTAAGCCAGATTTAAAATTAAATTTGAATTATAATTATTAATCAAAATAATTACAGATAAAATTAATTATACAAAATTAAACCAGCATTAAAAATTAAGTAAACCAAAACACAAAACAAAATCTAAACATAATTAACCAAAACAAATTAACCATAAACCTAATCTCTCTGCTGCCGCCTCCTTCCTCCTTTGCATCTTTCTTCTTGATGTCTTTCTCTCTTCTGTCTCCATCTTCGGCACCACCGATGACTGCAGGGACGAGTTCGAGATCGGTGATGACAAGCTCGAGACGGTGACGAGGGTCAAACAGGAGACGAGTTCGAGATGTCTCCTCTTGCTCACGACCACCGCCTTTACTAAATAAAAAAAAATAAGATTAAAAACAAATAGATAGAGAGGGTTTGATGACCATTACAGATGAGAGATAAAGATAGAGAGACTTTACCTTAAATCAAAAAGGAACCTGGATATGAGAAGAACTTGCTAAACAAGGGTGAATCTGCGATGAACTTCTAGATCTCGTACCTTTTCTTCTCTTGTAAATCCACCGTGTCTTGAAATCCCGGCTGGAGAAGGATTTTGTTTGATCTTACAAGGATTGAGACAGATTCGTGGTGATTGGTGATGGTGTTTGAGACAGATTTTGTTTATTGTGATGTGGTTGACACTGATTCGTTTATGGTGATGGTGGTAGAGACAATTTTGTTTAAGGCATGGAGAAGAAGGATCAAATTCTCGAATGACCTTCCCTACACCCAGAAAATTCAAAGATGACCTTGTTATGTTTGTCAATATTTTAAATACTTTTTATATAATAAAAAGGTGATTAATAACAATTCTACCCTGAACAAATTTTATTATGTACAACCCAAACAAACCAAATTCGGGTCAGATCCACCCACCAAACAAAAAAGATATTTGACCTATTACTAAAAAAAATAATCCATGACATTCTTTATTTTCTCTTGTTCTCTCGTTTCTATCTTCTTCTCATTCTCAATCGAACTTTGTTTTTTCTTTTTCATTCAAACGAAAAGCTTACTCTTCTTAACTGAATCCGTCTCACCATCTTATTATAAGGTAAGAAACCATCAATTGATTTGGGAATAAGGGTTTTCGATTTAGAATTAGGGTTTATATAAACTCAATTTGGATAGTAATTCTGAAGTTAGATTTTCTTTGACAGGTATAAAAACGACAATGCAGCCTCATTGTAAGAAGTTTAAGCCTAATCCTCAGCTGATGGGAGAGGAAGAGCAAATCAGAGAGAATGGTTCTCCTCCGCCGTCACGTCCGCCTCCGTCGTCACCTCCGCCTCCGCCTCGGGCCCTAGAAGAGGAAGGAGACGTCAATGATAGCGGTTAACATATCTCATTGCCGTCGCCATCGGTATGTGCATATATGGAGTTAATTTTGATATGTAGTTGATTATTTTTGTTAAATACTAAATGACACTTTGGTTTTTGTATATTTTGAGGTTTGGCGACTTGTATGTGGATTTTAGTAACAAACAAACAATTTTGATGACATGTGGTTTGTGACTGAATTTTGGAATCTTAATGACATGTGATTGTTATTTAAATCAAACTAGTAGATGACCAGAGTATGGAATTCATATTTTTTTTACTAGTTGTAAAACTTGTATACATGACATGACAAGAGTATGGACAAGATTTCTTTCTCTCTGTTTCTTTGTTTGTTTTTCCTCCCTGTTTTTTTTTTAATTGTGTCTTATTGTTTGTAATGTGAATCAAATTACAAACAGTAGAAACATTTTTGAGTTTGTGTATACACAAAAAAATTATAATGAAGAGTGTGCTGCTTTTTTTCTATGCTAGTCTTGGATGAGAGCATGAAGAGTATGGTTTCGTGTGAGAACTTGATAATCTAGTCTCAGATTTGTTAAAATGGAACTTGTAGAACTCGCGGAACTTGCAGAACTCATGGAATTCATACTCTTAGTACAACTGATAACAAATTTTATTTTATGGTTATAGGATCATTCAACTGAGGAAGAGAGCAAACCAATGAAGCCCTTGGATTTTTATTTCAAGCACACTGAATATGCAAAGTATCCGAAGCTGCAATCAAGATGTGAGCCATTTAAAACCATGAAGACTATTGAGAAGCTAAAAGGGCCAGAGATGAGTTGGTTTGAGAATCATCCTCAATTCAAACATATCATCCACAAGGAAATGGAAAGAAACAGAAAGGTAATGGGTATGTGGATGTTGCTTCTTCACACGGTACAAACAATAGAAAGAAGGAAGCTTGGTTTGTTATAAATGGCGTTCCCATTCGCTATTCAATTAGGGAACATGGTCTCCTCAGCAGATTGTATTGCCATGAATATCCAGATGAGCTTAAAAATTTGGGGAGATACAACTTTGTGGATAAGAACTTTGGCCAACATGACATGGTAAAAGTCAAGGATGTCAAACAAAATTTGGCGCAAATGGTAGATGCAACTCGTGATAGACTGAAAATGGCAGTGTTGTTCTTCCTAGCCACTGTGATTAGAGGGACAACAAGGAATGTTCAGGGAAGCATTGATCCCTTCGTACCAAGGGTCGTGGATGACATTGAGCTATGTGAATCGTTTCCTTGGGGAAGACTCACATTTGATGGTTGTATGAAAGAGATTATGCATCTGGTGGAAAATTATAGAGGCAGAGTGAAGGCTTCTTGGACGTTTCCTGGTTTCATTTTATCTTTGAAGGTAAAATTAAATATTTCTGTCACTGAATACAAATTTGTGAAACTGGGATATTTGATGAAATTTGATGATTCTGTGTAGGTTTTGGCGTTTGAATGTGTCTCAGCATTGAAGACATAAATTCGAGTATCTGTAAAAAGCCCTGAAACTGAGTGTCCAAGAATGTGTAGAGGAAAGTTTAGAGATACGGGGTCAACCGGATATGGTCTCGGAGAACTATATCAGGCGCTTGATGATTCAAATATAAATGAATTTTTATTTTTTGTAATTTTGGTAGTATATTGGGTTCTTGTATCAAACAAAAATTATTGTTGCAGGTCATTTGCAGTATTTTAAAGCCCAAGGATGGTGAGAGAATTCTTATGGCTCGCATCATGGAAGATTATAATTTAAATGAGGAAGAAGATGACCTAGATCCTATTGTAGATAGCTGGAAGAAGGTTCTACGCAGAAGAAATGGAGAGATTTGGTGGGAGGATCTGTGGAAATTAGACCGTGAAGGAAGGGCATATGAACCTAAACCCGAGGCAGAAGAAGAGCAACCTGCTGAGCCTGAAAATGTATATCTGAAGGAGCAGTTACAACAGATGATGGTGATGATGAAGTCGATGCAAGAAGGCTTTCAGGATCAAGTTAATCAGAAGTTTGAAGAGCTGAATGGAAGGATGTGTGCTGTGGAACAATATGTCAATGGAAAACTGAATGAAGAAAGTATGGGTTTTCAGTTTACTGATTATCGGAGAGGAAGTCATGGTATGAAAAACTTTGAAACCGGTGGAACTTCAGGTATAACACATTTCTATAAAATCTTATTGATGAAACTTAATGATATATAGGAATCTTGTTAAAATTTGTAAATGTCAGGTGGTGCTGGTGGTGGTAGTGGTCCTGATGAGAATGGTGGTGCGAAAGAGACGTTTTCCGATCCTCAGGATGCAGCTGTCGGGAAGACCGTTCCACAGGCTGAAAACACTAGTCTTGATGCTGCGGAGAAGACAGTTTCAGAAGCTCCAACTACGGGTCAGGATGAAGCTGTCGAGAAGATAGTTGAGAAGATAGTTCCAAAAGCTGGTCATGATGCTGCGGATAAGACGGTTTCAGAAGCTCTAGATACTCCAAATGCTGGCCAGGATGAAGTTTTCGAGAAGACAATTCCAAACGCTGGTCATGATTCTACGGTGAAGATGGTTTCAGGAGCTTCAAATGCTGGTCAGGATGAAGCTGTCAAGAAGACAGTTCCAAACGCTGGTCATGATTCTTCGGAAAAGATGGTTAAACCATATGGTCATTCTATAATTAATGGCAAACGTGTTAAACAACTTGCTAGCAAGAAAAATACGCCAAGGCCTAAAACGAAGACAAAACCTTCGAGTGTCTGTGTTACTCCTTTTGTTCCTAAGTGAGTAATGGAGCGTGTGTTTGTGAACTCATTTTATGGTTATGTTGTAGGCTTTTGGAAGGTTGTTGCAGGTTTTTAAACAGTTGAGGCTGCAGTTTTTTGAACAATTGTGTTGTATCAAATGTTGTATGAACGCTTGTCGCAGGTTTTTAAAATGTTATATGAAATATTGTATGAAATGTTTCAAGTTTTGAAACGTTTATGGTTCTCCTTTTTTAGCAGTTATTTTGTAGAAATAATTCTAAAAGTACAACTAATATAAATTGGTACAGCTTGTGTTATTGTCTTGTCAAAATAAGATAAAATGTTAAATCTACTAAAATAGAATAATTAAAACGTCAGAAATGTGTGCCATCAAATCAAACTACCAAAAAAAAAATTACTATAGAGTTGTATTCAACTTTTAGTTGTACAGCTTTGTAAAGAGTTGTATTTTGATGGTTTACGTATATTATTAGTAGTATCATACCTGAAATTAATTTTTTTCAGTGTACTTATGTTTTTGTGAGACTACCCAACATTTAGGATGTTTCTAACTTATTATTTATAAATAAAAATATGCATAGTCTCTTTTCCATTTTTAAAAGATTGATATTTCTAAACTAACTTTAAAAGTATAAGATGGAATATGTGAAAAATATGTTGTCTATCTAATCAGTTTTGATTTTTTTTTATCACTAATCTATTACCAAATTTATGCGTAGTAGACATGTTTTAGTATTTTATTGCTAATCTCACATGAAAATGTGCAGCTCTTATAACCAAACAAAGCTTTATCCACTAAATCTTTCACTTCTTCCTTACTTCCAAATTGTTGACCAATTGCTAGATCAATACCATTGTCCCATTCAACATGCACAACCTCTTCTGCTTGTGAGTCACGTGTGATATCAACCTCATAATGCATATCAACGTTATCCATGTGCACCACTCTGTCTCGTGTAACATTTTCTCCATCTGAAAACTGAGGAATAATGGCCATATGATCATCTTCTCCTAAATGCTCGTTTACTGCGTTAAGAGAAATGACATCTTCATTAACTCTATCATCGTTTACAAGCTCCTCATCCCTTGAAAAATGCTCAAAACCCTGATTTTCTGAGACAAATTCAGTGAGTCCACATGAAGAACATTTCTATATTTTTTTTTTATTGACGTCAATTAAATATCCTAAAATATCTTCATCATCCAAAATATATGAAAGCCTTTTGGGATCCACTATCAATGGAATATAGCTCAGATCAAGCTTCGTCGTAGATTCATCTACCTTAATCTTCTTTCCAATTCTTTCAACCAACCGAGAATAAGTCACCTCTTCCAAAGTTCCCTTCCTCACTAAACTATAAATATTTCAATTTTTTCTGTTCCACCGTGCATCTTCTCCCTCTTCTGAATAATAACCTCCATAGTCAAAATGTATAACTATCCTACGAATGTCATTCATTTGTTCTCTGCAAAAAAAAAAACAGTAATTTATAAGAGTTGAACATGTTGTACAAGTCGTTCAAGTTGTACAAGTTGTATAAGTTCTATACTAAATAACAGTTCCAACGTCATTTACAGCTATTTCACTTATCTATCTCTACAGTCTGATTCTGAATCCGACGAACATATATATAATATACAAATTTACGTGTAATGTGAAAACAAAACAGATATATTAAGAAAAAAGAGAAGGATAATGATGATTCATACTAACCTAAATAATAGCAATGGATCCAAATGAGATAAAAAGAAAAAAACTTCACTTACATCTCATACAATAAGGTAAGAGAGACAGAAATCTTATTAGCACAACAACCTTAAATATGTTCTTGTCAGAAACAAGGAAGAAAAGGAAAGAGAGGATGAAAAAAATAATGGTGATGGTTGGGTGTGATGTATTACGTGAGACTAATGAAGAAGAGGAGAAGAGAGAGACTTTAATGCCTCAGCCAATAAGAAAGTTCCATTTTTTTATAAAAAAAAAAAATTTAGAAACAAAAAAAAAAAAGAGAAAATGGCATTTTTGTCATCACAGTATTTCATTTAAGGGGGAAGGTTATATGGATTAGGGGAAGGTTAGATAGAACTTTTGGATGAGAAGAGAGTCATCCGAGAATTTGATCCGGAGAAGAAGATGAGAGATAGAGAAAGTGGAAGAGAAGAATACGTGAGGTAAAGAGGAGGGAGATGGAGAAATACATCTTTTCATCTAGTTCATTTTGGTCCATTAGATTTACCTAATCAACAGCTTTGGTCAAATGAGAGTGTGATCCTCGTCTTTATACCTTATTGGTCAATTCGTTTTGGCCAATCAAATTTTTATAATTATATTCTTATTTTTTTTTGTTTAATTCACAAAGTATTAGTGTAAATATTAATCTACAAAAATTACTTTGTGACAAAATCCAAAGATTTAGATTTCATAATTTAAAATTTTAATTTTCAATTTTAAATTTTAAATTAAAATTTTGTTATTGATGTTTGGATATATGAAATGGAATATGGTTTATGAAATAGAGTTTAGGGTATAAAACTATGGGTTTGAAATTTGCCCAAATTTAAAGATTTGATATTATATGAAATGAAATGAATATGTTTTTTATTTTATGATTTATAATTAAAAATTTAAGATTGCAAGTTATGAAAGGTTAGTGTTTATGATATAGGGTTTGGTGTCAAGAGTAAGTTTTTTAGGGTATTAGATTTATAGTTTTGTATTTGAAATTTATAACCTATATATTTAATTTTCTATTTTTATTTTATGATTTAAAATTTGAATTTTAATATTACAAGTTTTAAATGAAAGGTTAGTGTTTTTATTTTCTTTGTTTTTCTTTCTTCTTTGCTATATTCAGTTTTTCTTTTATATTATTAGGATTTAGATTTTAAAATTTATTTTTTTAAAATTAGTTTTGTGGTTTATAAATATATAATTTTATGATTAACAGTGTAAAATGATTTTTTAATAATGATATAAGGTTTAAGTTTCAAATTAAAGTTTGACTTTGATTCTTGCACTATGACTTTGTATGCAAGGTAGTTTGGGGGTTTATGATATTAGTTTTAGGGTTTAGATTTAAGGTTTTGTGTTTGATGTTTAGATTTAAAACTTGAGAATAGATTTTTAAAATCATTAAATTTTGAGTTTAAGTTTAAGCTTGAAGTTATATTATGAAAAACTGAAGTTATAAAGTTTATGTTTAGGGTTTGAAAATATGTTTAGGGTTTTGTTTTTTTGTTTTTTTAATAAAAATAGCAATAATGATAGGAACTTTATAAATATAAGTGTAAAATGAATTTTATTTTAATGATAAAAGGTTTATGTTTAGGGGTTTAAACCCTATAATATAAATTTATTTAAATAGGTACTCTATGAAAGTAAATGATAATTTAGTTTTTAAACATAATGTTTATATATATCATTCTTTTGTTAATCCTTATTCATGTCTAAAAATATATTGCGTAAATTGAGTTAAAACTAAAATATGCATTAAATTCATAAAACATACATTTTTTGAATCTATACTATTAAAGTAGGATCCTATTGTTAAAATTTTGGATTTTACCCCTAGATTTTTATCATATTTATAAGATAATCCACTATTTATTTTTAGAATCTTAATTAACTAAATATCTCCTATATTTATGGTAACTGATAATATTTCCGATTTTTTTGATTAATAATAATTTTCCTTTGATGAAAATTATGATTTTTTATTTAATTTTAATATCATATTTTCGTGCATCATTTTATTTAGCGATAAAAAATTATAAATTATTATTTACTGTGTCGTTTTAGCCATAATAATGATATGTCAATTCAATTTGTTTTAAAGACTAATTTTAAATATAAAATGAGTAAAAATGTAAACTTATCATAGGTTATTAATAACGAAAAGAAACTAATACTGTTATATGAATAAATTGTGTTTTTTTTTTCTATTACCATCGTTCATTTTTTTCCAAATGACAAGAATGTTTTTCTTAAAAAAATTACAAAAAAATCAATTTTCTTTAATATTAAAAATATGAGTTATTTAACAATTTTTTAAAAAATATATTATCAGTTTTTTATGGAGTTATTTAATGGAACAATGGATATCATAATACATATTAATAGCGTGTTTTAAGATATATACCAGGTTGGCTCAAATTTTTAATTAGTAAATTTTTAATTAAATATTAACTGGATTATATAAAAGTTGCCGGATGTGCCGGTTCAACTATGGATCTGGGTCGGATATGAAAACATTACGTGAAAATCAAACATTATAATAGAACATTTTTAGATATTAATAAAACAACTTTTAAATTTTTGTGTTTGGATAATTAATTTAAATAAATTTAATCAAAATGATAAAAATATATCCGCGCTTTAAAGCGCAAGTCAAAATCTAGTTAAATGTTAAATTAACATCATACAATCACAATCAATTACAGAATCAGACTCAGGAACCATCTCTTGTTGCCCATCTCTTGCTTTCTTGATTCCTTTAAGCCAAAACACATGCTTTATTTGTTTTTCAGATTCCAAAACACAAATACTCATACATGAAAGAAAGACTGCAACTTTGCAGGCAATGTATCTCTCACTTTACGAGCAACATGATGATCGAAAGGACCACGACCATCGCATACACCACAAAAGGTCATATCCTCAGAGGCTCAGACATAAAATCCTACCAATGCAAGCAGAAAGCCTCTCTTTATACAGCTAGAAATACAAAGGAGAGAGAGAGTGAGAGAAGGAAGGACCCACTTCCCACACAATCATGGCGTCCTGGTTAATACCCTTGCGTCCTTGTTGTGTAAAAATGCAAGAGCTCCTGCTCTTACCGCTGGTGATGATACAATTTGGTGTATAGGCCAAGTTCTGCAGTGATAGGATGTGGTCTGAAAACGTTCTCTTGGCCCTTTTTCTCACACAACAACCGATCCCAAGATATTGTCGAGGCACATGCTTATCGCCATTGCTCCAGCTGCAACAGATACTCTTACTACTAGTCAAGACACAAAAGCTTCATATACACTCTCTAGAGCCTGAGAAATAAGTGTTATTAGTAGCTATAGTATATTTGACAGTCACCAGAGTCTTAAATAAAAAACTGGATTCAAATAGTGTTCGGAAAAGCAAAGTCATTTGCATGACTAATATAAAGAATACCAACCTTGTCAAATGAGCATCAAGTCGGACAGTTTCAATTACAGACACAATCTCGAAGAAACAGAGAATGGTCCTTGATTCCCAAAACAAAAGCACAAGAGTAAACTAGATTCATACGCGATGGTGAGCATAAAGTGTATTTAGTCACCTGCGAGCCAGCATCAACGCCATTGATGGAGCTCCTAAATTTGATTTAGGGTCCTTTCTTCTTCTTCACTGCGATTGACGAGAGACGAATTGGTGGAGAGTGATTCTTCATCAGTTAACTACTGGCCAGATTCACGACGAACTGAGTAAGCACATGAGAATCTGACGAGAGATGGTGGTGGTGGTGGTGATGGTGGTAACGAGCTATGGTGTCAAAAGAAGGGTGGTGAAGCTTCAATCGAGATTAGAGAACGAATATGAGAGATATTTATCGGAAAATTCCAAGGATCTCCCGTCTTTCTTGGACAATGTTCAATAGAAGTTTAGTGGGATCTTGCATGTGTTTGGACAACGATATGTGAGCACTGGTAGATTTGATAAATTCCATTTCTAAGCTTTAGTCATTTTACATGCTTTTATCTATTAATTTTAATCATTTTAGTGCTTAAGAGTTGTATTTAGATGTTATTAGATATTGCATTTATACATACCGAATAGACAAGAGGTCAGAAAACACAATCATAAGTTCTGAGGCAATTTCGAGGACTTTTATGAACAAAACATAAGTTTCAGAAAAGGACAAAAACACAAGGACCAATCCTGATATTACGCAAGGAACTTTGGAGCGCTCGAGACGAAGAAAACGGACAGCTCGATCCCTCCGGCTTGACCCAAGCGTCACACCGAGAACTCCAATCGATCGATGAGCACAAATGTGGCTTGCCCGCTTCGTTTTGGTACGCAAAAGAACAAAACGATTGATGGGTGATAAAGAGAACTCTTGATTCACCATCCTCGACACCTGCCTTACAAATCTCGACTTGAATGGCTCACACGGCAGAGAGGAGGCACAACTATTGTGGAGATACCGATGGTGGAGAAATGAAGGAGACTTCACGGCTAAGGTAAGCGCAATCAGAGAAGAAGCTCTTTGCGGAGAAGACTCAGTCGCCGCGGGAAGACACAGAAGCCGGAGCAAGTGACCAGAAAAAAATATTGATGAAGACGGTGAACGTGACTTGACGGAGTCGCATAACTTGGAGCTCCAAACACACAAGCGAAGAAGAAGACAAAACACGAACGTGTTTTGGTCAAAATGCAGTGACAAGAAAATAACGTTTTAGGGATTGAACTTTGATTTTATGTGCCTATAAATATGGTTAAAGGAAAAAACCCAATTATCTAAGTTTTACCTTAGTTCTTTATCTTGTTTTCTCTCTTAAGACAATCTTTATCTATCTTTTTAATATTTGTCTTTTGAATCTTCAATATTAAGTGTTGATCTAACTCTCTAAACATGATTTGTCTTCAACTTAACATGAATTTAAGATCTATCATGACAATTAGTGTGTAGACTTATCTTGAATTCATGGGTTAGGTAGTTCTGAGGTTATTATTGAAAAGTTCAGGTGTTTATACCAGATGTATTTGTTTCCATGCTTGCTAAGGATTCTTTATGCTAGATTTGACTTGATCTCTCAGATCTAGATCCTAGGCTATTTCACGTCTAAGGTGTCTCTTGAAATGGTTGAACTAACTTAATGAAGCTCTTGCATGACTAGCCAACGGAAGTTGATATTATGACTGCTAGATGGTTAAACTTATTGATAGGCCATGAATTCTACCCTGTTTTAGTCATGGTTCAGGAGTGATTTGGCATAAAGTGATGTTTTTGGAGCATTTTGAGATAAAAGGAGAAACCACTCGAGCTGACCAGAGGTCGACATTTAGAGTCACTTATCGATCGATGCACGACTTGTGCCATCGATCGACAGTCAGCGCACGAAGATACTCAATTTGGTTACAGCCGACTTTTAAGTCCAAGATATCACCAAATTACGAGATTGTCCCTACGAGTTTTTACCTAGTATTTATTCATTTGCCTATTGTTGACGGCAAAGTGTGCTTTCTTAATTTCTCTAAGTTTTCACCACAAAGGTTTTTAGTAAGATTGAAGAGAAGATTCAAGACTTCTTCAAAGTTTGTTATTGGAACTCCATTATTATATGATACAGATCTGTTATTATGAATTGCTTAGCCATGTCTAAGTAGTTTTATTGTTAGATTTAGGGTTCATATAGGTTACGAGGGATTAGCTCCAAATATAGAATTGCTAAGTCGTGATATTCATCAATAGGATGCCCTTAATGTTGAGTTCTAGAGTAGCTAACTAGAACCCTGATAATAGGATTGTTAGGCACAAACGAGAGCTTGGTATTTATTCTGAATAGATCCTGACTGAACTAGGATTGCTCGAAATAGGCGATATATGATATAGGAACTCTAGTGAGCACGTAATCAACCTGCGCACAAAGCTTGCTAGAAACGTGTCGATCGATATCCCTATAGAGTAATCGATCGACGAAGTGAAAGGTGCATCGATCGATATTCCTCTAGAATCATCGATAAACACTTTCTATTGATCAACAAGCGAGATTGATACCATTAGATCTAGCAATAGACGAGTCTAAACATGCTATAACTGATAGATTAGTCATATAAGTTGAGCTCTATGATATCCTGCAACCGACTAATATCATCTATATCTCTATAATCATGACTACCCGAATAGAAACCCTAAATCTAGCTACTTCTCATATTGTTACAAACCTCAATCAACCAACCGAACAACTACCTTGTTCAAACCTGTCTTTATCATTAATCATTTTCAACATAGCTTTATTCAGTCTGATTAGGTCTTTCAACACCTTAGCTCTCTGTGGATTCGATATGTAAGTACGACAACTAAACCTCTTATTTGAGAGAGTGAAATCACTCTTTAGAGTTTGAGTGAGATCACTTATCCACATCAAAACCAAATCGATCGATCTGAATTTTAACGTACCAGACAGAATCCTAACAAAAAAAATCTTAAATTTCCAAAAATATCAGAAATATAAATACATATCTAAAAATCTTAGGTATATTAAAACTTATAATACTTCAAATGCTCAATATTATATTTATAAATTAGAATATATTAGTTATCAAATCAAATACTTCTAATTATTTTGATATTGTTGGTTGCCTTCAGATATTCTCAAATATGTTTGGGTACAAAAAAATGATCCAAATTAGAACCAATACACAGTTATTTGAGTTTTTATAATTGTTTAATTTTCTTTAAATTGTATAGAGTAATTAGATAATTTAAATAAGCTCGGTTATTTTAGGATATATTCAGATTTTAACAAGTCAAATCAAGTTGGATCTAATTTTTCAGTTCTTTTAAATGTAACTAAGCTGAACCTAAATGGTATGGAACTGAACTCAGCGCAAAATACTAAATTATCCTATTGGTACCCATTCCCCTAGACATGAAATACCTGACTCGAATTCGATACCCTAATGTCCATGCCTAGTTTAGATCATAAGTTTGAAGTCACAGATTACACCAAAAAACATATCCGGATAAATATTTTGATGGTATTTGCATCTATGAAGAATCAAATATTTGGGACTATTTTCATAATATTCATCACTAGACTAAATACATTTTTTTAAAAAAGAAATTATGTGACAAAAAATAATTTATTAGATAATTCTTTGGAAGCATGGGCTTCAATAGCTTAACCGCAAAGGTGGTTCTATGTTTAGATTAAACCTAATTAAAATATTTAGATCTAAAGTTTTGAACCGGTTCAATCCAAATTTTAAGGTATCAAATCGAACCTCAACCAAAATATTATAGATTTTTTAAATATCAGAATTATAAATTTATATTTAAAGATATTAGTTATATTAAAATTTATAACAATTCAGATATTCAATATTCTATTTTTAAATGTGAATATACTGGTTACTTTTGTATATTTCAAATAAAATTAATTTGGAAATTCTGATATTTTGATTACTTTAGAATATTTTCGGATACATTTAGATACAAAAATATGATCCAAGCTAGAACCAAAAAACTATTTGATTTTTATTTAACTTGGTCGAGAATTGTATTGAGTAACTAGATATTTAACTAAGCTTGGTTATTGTACATTCAGATTTTGTCAAATGGAGTCGAACTGGATCTAATTTTCGGTTCTTTGGGATGTACCTAACAAGAACCTGAATGGTATCAAACCTAGTCCGACCCGAAATTCTAAATTATTTGATCGGTACTAATTTCCCTAGATATGAAATACCCGAGCATGAGAATGCAAAACAATCTATAGCTTTAGCTACTTTCATATGATTCTTGATTGACTAAGCCAAAATAGCTATTCTTGAATTCAGACTACAATCAGCAAATATCGTTACACTAATAATGTATCTGGACGACAAAGAAATTCAATTCATAAGCAAGAGTTCTAACATTTCTAACGCAAAAGTGTGTCTTTCTCCCATGTAGCAGCTACGCAAGATATTGTCATAAAAGCTACTAACCATTAACAGTAACTGTTTTCTCTTCTGGTACCATATCCCTACGAACGTACAAACAAACCAAAATGAAAATCAAACAACCGGTCTTAAATTCTTCAACAAATGTTTTCCCTTAAAAACCAGCATAAAGATTATTCTCCATTATCCGTTTTGTAGATAAGTCAAATCACAGCTTCTACATTCCTGCCGCTAGCTCTTGGACCTCCTTGATTGCTGAAACTGCTATCTTCAACTTCTCTGCAGCTTGTTTCACTTTCTTTTGCTGCAACCAAAAATATTGTCATCAGAAAATAATAATGAGATTGACTATCTGCATCTTTCTCTTGTACAAATCCCCTTTTCAACTAATGAAAACCCAAACTCCATCTTTGCATTGCAACTAATCATTCAAGTACGCGAAACTACAACAATACTCTACATGATCCGACACAACATAATGCCTAAACCAAATTGATGTAAACTAATATCACTATAGAGAAGCAAACAGGTAAGTGTTGTTGACTTACTAAGAGTGAAGCTTTCTTCTTGAGGTCTGCAGCTCCCTGCCCAGTACTACCTCCTGTTCCCTTCATGCGAGCAAAACAGATATTTCAAATAAGTAATTCACAGATACATATAAGCAATGGTTATGTGTTACATGAATTAGATAGATACCTGTAGATATTAATTCATATGAGATAATAACAACTTACTAAATAGAGACCAACCATTTAAATTTCCACATTATTACAACAAAATTCAGATAAGACAACCAAACATACGCATCTTCTCACTCTGATGAACATATGAGATGATAACGACTTACCATATAGACTAATAACCATTTACATTTCCACAATATCACAACAAAAATCAGATAATATACGCCGACCAAACATGGACACATCTTATCAATGTTATGACAAATAACATAATTAGTAAGAAAAGGAAGTTAGTTACCTTCTTCGGCCTACCCACACTCCTTTTAGCCACGTGTTCACTTTTAGGTTTCCGTCCGCGTTTCTTAGCTGGAGCCGCCACGTCATCTTTCTTCGGCCTCCCACGCTTTCTAGATCCCACAACCACAGACTCCGCCGCAGACAGAGTGTTCGACCTCTTTGGCCTACCACGACCGCTTTTCACAACCGCCGTCGGAACAGCTGCCGCCGGAGCTCTGTTTCTTCTCGGACGACCGCTTGGTTCCCTTGTCGGCTGAGCTGCAACGGCGCCGTTTGGCTGGGAGTCGGATTTGGATTTTGGGGGACGACCACGACCGCGTTTCTGAGAGCCGGTCTCGGCTGAGACGCCGGCGAGGTCAGAAGGGAGTTGGTTGTCAGGCGCATCTCCGGGTGTGTCGGATCTCGGAGGTTCGAGACCAGTTCCGTGAGTCGCGGGAGAAGTTTCAGATGTCGTCGCCATGAGAAATCTAAGATTCGATTAAGAAGATAGCTTTTTGTGAAAATGTCGGTTAACGGAATCGAAACCCTAGATAACGGACTTCGACGGAGACTAAACTAGTAAACTACACAAGCACTAGCAAAAAAAAAAAAAACAAGAATCTTGAAGTGAAGCTAGGGTTAGAAATGCAGCGTACCTTGTTTGTTCAGCTTAAGGAAGGGTGAAATTTGTGTGAATGAGATACTGAAGAACGGTTGAGAAGCTTGGCGGAGAAGAAATATGAGAGATGGATTCGCGGTTACAAGACCATGGTTGGAGCTTGGAGAGAGCAAAACGACAGATCGAGAGGTTCAGAATCAGTTGTGCTAACGTCCACCTCGAGACGTTCTTTTATGTTATCGACGAATCTTGTTTTCTTTCAATAATCTGATTTATTTTTTTTTCTGCTTTTGAAAGAAAAAAAAGATTGGTCAAACAAAATTTCCAAATTAGTCACCAAAGTTGCAAGAAATTTTAATTTTAATTTAATTTATTTTTAAAAATCCTTATTTTAAGAGTTGATTTCTCTTTAAGACACATTTCTGTCTTTTTTAACACTTTAAAACACAAAAAAAAATTAAATCATAAATCCATTTACCAAAAAAAAAAGAAAAAAAAACACAAAAGCTCTATCTTCTCTCTAGCGCCCCTTTTAACACAAAACCCTAGTTCCAGTCGCCGCTCGTCGGTAGCCGGAGGCGTTCATCTCTAACCTTCCCTCTTTTACCCTTTGCTCCTCTTCTTCCTGTTTTTTCCTAAGTCGAGATGCAATCTGCTCTGTAAGATCGAGAAACTCCGGAGATGATGTTCTTTTGACGAAGGCGGTTCCCGAACCCTTGTGGAGAGACGGCGAGACCTAAGGAGAGGCGGTGACGAGAGGAGTCAGCTTTTAGGACTGAAGACATAACCGGATCTAGTTTTCTCTTTTTCAGATCTTTGGCTAATCTTCACGGAGCGGCGCGTGGATTCGGCCAGACGCCTCCTCTACCATGGATCCACTCCCTTGTGCGGCGATGTGACGGCTGGAGGAGATCTACAAAGGGTGGTGTACAGAGTTTTGTTCCTCGGTACTCGGGGACAACGCACGTCAAGCTTCACGACGATGGAGTAGTCAACCGGAGTGGTGAGCTTGGTCGGAAACGTGTGGCGTAGCTTGGCATCCCAGCACCAGTGTGTATCCGGTTGTTCGAGCTCCGCATTTCTCAAAGCCATGATTAGGTGTACCGACCTCGTTAGCTTCTGTCAAGGTCCGACTTTCAGTCCGGTCATATGATCGGTTTTTGGCTATCAACAGTAGCAACGATTGCCGGTGGTCTAGGGCTGGCGCCTTGGTGTTGGTACTGGTGGTCAAGGGCTGAAGGATTATCAATAGAGATCAACAGTTGGTACTTGATTTGATACTTGGATTTGGTTTTGGTTCATTTGGTACATTGTTTGTTTGTGGTTATCGTGGTCTAATTTAGGGGTTCAAGAGTCGGTTTATCTCGGGTCGTGGGATGAACTCGATTCGTTGCGGTGAAAAATACAACGACGTCCGATTAGGTAACGTAGGATCCATCTTAGTGTTCCTAGGTGTTACTAGATCTCGTTGTTTGTATGTTGGGTTAAAATCAAGAGTGGTTGTAATCATGTATTCACTTTGGTTAATGAAAGTTGTTGATGAGTTAAAAAACAAAAAACATTTTGAAATAGAATGTGCTTGAAACATAATTTTACAATTTTCTAGGTTGTTTTTGACATAAATACCCTTTGCTCAACAACAAGAAACAAGAGAGTATTATTGTTTATTTTGTTAGTTGGTATCTAGTTAGCCGTCAGAAAAATATGAATGCAAGAATTGTTAAAGTTGGTATATAGGATAAAGTTCCAATTTACAGCAATTGCTTTATATATTTTTATTATTATTCATTCTATTTTCTATTTCTATTTATTTTATCATATTTTAAGAGACAAAGCAAGTATAATTGCTACAGTAAATTTTAATTTCTTTTCCTTTATATTTGAAGATCCATTTCATATATATATTTTATATATTTAAAAAAGTTATATAAAATGTGGATGAAAAAAAATAGATATGTTGATAAATAAATAAACAAAAAAAAACTGTGGACATGGATGGATGAGAAAGATGAAAAACTTTTAAAAATTGTAACACAAAATTGTATGTGTATGTAGTCTAAGAATCTTAGCAAAATTCTTTTTTTTTGTGGATGAATCTTGTTTCAAGCGATTGAAAGTTATAAAATTTCTTGTAGATACAAAAACATGAACAAATATAACGTGAACAGACTAGTTGTGGATACACAAGTAGTGGACATAGGTCTGTCATTTGTGGATAGAAAAATATTTAAAGAATAAGTTAAACCTTCTGAAATTTTTGACAATGCTTCAGCTTCATCAGTTTATAAACTTCTGGTTTCATTTGCTCTTGACTGTTTTGTCTGAGTCCCTGCACACTCATCCTCCTCTCTATCTTCAACAATGACCACAATTTATGGAGCTTTAGTTTCTGTTTTTCTATTAAAACAGCTGCAGTGTTCTTGTGTCCTTAGATGAACTTATGTCTTTTCTTCTCTGTTTTCACCGAGTGAAAACACATCCTAAATCCAATCAACAAAAAAAAATAACGTGTTCAGTAAACAGAGGATTGCTGATTATATTACAAGGCTCTTATATAAATACTTCAAAATCATGAAGAATAAATTATAATAGTCAACAAACAAGAGATTACATCATCCGTAAAGTCTTTAATAGACACATCACAAAACATAATCACAAACTCATAGTGTGAAAGAAGAAAAATCTGTGGTTTTATGAAAGCCTGAAACAGAATTGCAAAACAACATCACAAATCAGAATCACAAACCCATTTTGTTTTGGATTTTATGCCTGAAAAAAAGAATCTGGAGATTTTGTATCAGAGTTACTTTATGACAATTCAGATTGTTCGCACGCCTTTTCTTGTACATCATTGTAGATGTTCAAGTGACTGATACCATAAAAAATGAAAGCTGAAAGTGTAGTGTGAGGAGGGGTTTGGCCACCGATTTTGATGACAATCACGGTCAAAGAGGGTCCGTCCAGTCAGTGTAGAACTTACCGGATCTCGCTTCAATAACCACGGAGGAGCTCAGATAGTTTGACAGAGGTGAGTTCTTGACTTTAGAGATGTCGCTTTTGATTCGACGAACGAGATTTAGTCCACTCCATGGATGAGAGATGGAACCAGAGGTGAGAAGAGCTTGGTCATGAAGATAGGACTAGGGATAACATAGCCAGACGATAACGATTCTGTTGTTACCAATGACGTCAATAGATCAGTCAGAAAGAGAGGAAGGAGATGAAGAAAAGAAAGTCAAAATTAGGGTTCATATAATTGGGAAAGTGAAAATCAATAGAAAATCAAAATAGGAGAGAGAATAAACCTTTTTGTTATTTTTATTTGTCTGGTTAAGAAAGACAGTTTCGTTTAGTTAAAAACATAGAAATGTATTGTGAAATCTAGTCGAGGGTTGAAAGCACATGGAAAAAGTGTGTCTCATCTAAGAAGTGTCTCTATGTGTAAATAGAAAGTGAGAATGTGTCTCCAAATGTAAAATTCTCTTATTTTAAAAGCTTTCTAATATTTGTACTACAAATACATAATTCTACGTATTTTCTTTTAACTTTTTCAGAAAAGAACAAAACAAAAAACTGAAAATGACCGTACTTTTTTTTCAAATTCAAATTGTTTTGGAGGAAAAAGTGAGTGAATCTACCTCCTACCTAATTCCTCCAATAATTAATTAAAGTGGAGTTTAAATCAGTTCACTAAAATAACCAACATTAATCTTATAGCTCACAACTTTATTTTTTTTTATTTTTTTGCGATTTTTTTTAAAATAATAAATAAGCGGATCAATTGCGGGCCGTCACATAGCGTGGAACCCGCGAAACAGTGATGAACCGGGTTCATTAGAAAGCACCTTTGCAAAACATGTTCAAGATTTAAGTGGAGTCCACAATTATTTTAATATTTTTTTTGCGAATCTGCGAGAATTTGTGGGTGTGAACCCCTAATGGGAGTGCTCTAAGTTCATACTGACATGACTTTAGAGCTTTAAGAAATCATCATTAAAGTGCTCATAAAAATTACATAGCGTTTTTCAGAAACATTAACTCCTGAAAGTCTATGAACATCTCCAACAAACATTTATTCCCTCATTTTTGAAGAGTTTTGCACTCCAGCAAATCTTTATTTCCTAAAATTTTAAGAGGGTGAACAGTACATCCGAAAATTTGAGGATGTATTGTTTACCCATTAAAACACTATTCGCTTTTCACTTTAGTCATTCTATTTATATATGTTTAACGATTTTGTACTTATTATTTCATATGTAGCATTTTAATATTATGAATATTATAATTATAGCCTTATAAAATAAATTTTAAATAATAATAATATATTAATATCTATAGCATACTAAAATATAATAATATTAATTAAACATATTATTTCACACAGCAATAATAATAAATTAAAAAATTTAGTAAAATTAAAAATTATAATATAGTCATAATATTTTACATCAAAATAAAAATTACATAAGCTGACATATTACACGTTAAAATATACATTAGAATACTAAATCTATTTACTAATTTTGTCAATAGCATATATTAATATGTGCTTACTGTTTAATTATTAAATTTTGATGATTATATTTAATTATTAACAAAATTAAGATTAAATTATAAAATTAAAAAAAGAATGAAAATCACTGTTAGAGAACTACCCCTCATCCCTTTATTTTAAGAGTTTGACCCCATAAAAATGAGGAGGCTTGTAGAGATGCTCTAAAGAGAACAGTGTAAGAAACATGAGGGTGCAAAGGAAAGCCTACACATATATGGATGATGCGGAGAGACATGGTACATGAACAATGGCAACATCCTAATCACCTTTTTTTTTTACCATCCTAATCACTTTGCAGACATTAACCCTACCTCTCATTGTTGTTTGTAGTTTGGTTAGAGACACAAACGTCGTCATTTTGTCTTTTTAAAAAAAAAAGGTTTTGGCTCCTGCAAACAGCCTTATAAGATTAAAGAAAAAAAACCTTTGGAACACAGAACAAGAAAACCCACCATGATCACCACCACTTTCTACACTTAATAAGTTGTGTGAAGGCTCTAGCTCTTTAAAACAGAGCTTCTTGCATAGCCTTGTCCGTGTCCTTCCGGGTGTTGTTCATCTGGCTGCATTTCTTCCATGCAATGAGGCTCCTTTATCGTCTCCCTTGTTAGCTCTTCCAGCTCATGTATTGCTTGAACCACTACTTGATTTTCAATTTCCTCCGACCTCTGCTTTCAACACATTTACAATTTCCTTGGCTTGCAATAAACAAGAAGTACAGAACCATCATTACGCATGTAGAGTGTTGGAAATCAAAAGAAAAATGAAACCAGAAGAGGATTCAATAGTGTTTTTGTTCATCGTTGACATACAAACAACTCAAACTTCTTCTTGAGTTCCACATAGCCATTATCTTGTTGTCCAGAAACTCCCTTCGACGCAGCATTCTATGTATATAATGTTGGAGATAAACTTGAAGTCTAAGATAAAGATAAACAAGGATATTCCTATTCGAGATATGCTTAGGAATTAAAGGATTTGTTTTAATTAAGTTAGAAGTTTATCTATAATCTCTATATAAGAAGATGGTGAGTTGTGCCATGAACTTATGTGCTTAGAGATTGTTGTGAGAGCTTAAGTTTTTGAGTGATTTTTCTTGAGCTAATAAAGGGAGTTTACAATCTTTGAGTTCATATTCTATACTTTGAGATAATAATTGGTATCAGAGCATAAAGATCTGAAGTCAATATGGGAAATATAACAACCGTAACTGCAAAACCTAAAGATAGCTTTTCTTTGATAACATGTCCAATGTTAACTACAACAAATTACACATTCTGGGCTATTCGGATGAAGATGCTTCTCAAGGTAAATCAAGTTTGGGAGGTTGTTGAGGAAGGAACGAATGAGATCCGTAAGTACGACATGGCAGTAGCTCTTATATGTCAATCTATTCCTGAGGCTCTTGTGTTGCAGATGGGAGAACTAGACACAGCAAAGAAAATATGGGATGCTATAAAGACACGAAATATCGGAGCTGACAGAGTTCGAGAAGCTCGATTACAAACTTTATCAACAGAGTTTGACCGCTTGAAGATGAAGGAAACCGAGTCTATCGATGACTTTGTTGGCAAGATATCTGAAATTTCATCTAAATCTGCATCTCTAGGAGTAATCATAGAGGAGTCTAAGCTGGTGTAGAAGTTTCTCAAGGCCTTACCTCGGAAGAAATATATACATATGGTAGCATCACTTGAGCAGTTTTTAGACCTCAATGTAACAACTTTTGAGGATGTGATAGGACGACTAAAAGCATTCGAGGAACGGACTGCAGAAGAAGAAGAAGATAACAAAGAAGAACAAAGCAAGTTGATGTATGCAGCATCAGATAATCAGTCTACTCAGACTAATCAAGATTACAGTGGAAACAGAGGAAGAGGTGGCAGATTCAATGGTAGAGGACGTGGTCGTGGGAGATCATCATACAGAGACAACTACAGTGAGTTTGACATGTCTAAAATCACATGTTTTCGCTGCGATAAAAAGGGGCACTTTGCTTCTGGCAGTCCAGATAGGTTACTGAAATTGCAGAAAGCGTATGAAACTAAAGTTGATGACACACAAGAGGCGGATGGTTTGTTAATGAATGAAGTAGTCTATTTAAATGAGAAAAATGTGAAGCCAAAAGAGTTGGAAACTGGATCAGTGAGTGACAGAATTTGGTATTTGGATAATGGGGCTAGCAACCACATGATTGGGAGACGAGATTACTTTAAGACAATGGATGAAACCATAACAGGGAAAGTGAGATTTGGTGATGACTCTAGAGTTGACATCATGGGGAAAGGGTCAATACTTTTTGTAAGTCAAAGCAGAGACAAAAAGATACTAGCTGATGTTTACTACATACCAGAACTTAAGAGCAATATAATCAGTCCTGGACAAGCTACAGAAGCTGGTTGTGAAGTAAGGATGAAGGATCATCACTTGACTCTTTATGACAAAGAGGGAAAGCTTATAGTACAAGATAAGAGATCTAAGAATAGGCTCTACAAAGTTCTTATGGATATCGTTGAACTCAAGTGTTTGCAGGCAAACACACAAGAGGAGTCAAACGTTTGGCATGCTCGCTTAGGTCATATTGGGAAACAGTCTATGAAGTCAATGGTGAGAGATCAACTAGTGATAGGACTACCAGATTTAAGTCGCGAACATGAGACTTGTACCTCATGTTTACTTGGTAAACAATCAAGACGTCCGTTTCCCGACTCAACAAGCTACAGAGCAACAGAAGCTTTGGAACTAATACACGGTGATTTGTGTGGACCTATTACGCCTGAGACAGCTGGAAAGAACAGATATATATTTGTTCTTGTCGATGAGTATTCAAGGTATATGTGGTCAATACTTCTAAAAGAGAACAGTGAAGCATTAGAGAAGTTCAAAAGGTTCAAAACTATGGTAGAGGGAGAGATTAAAACACGTATAAAGACGTTAAGGACTGACAGAGGGGGAGAGTTTACTTCGAATGAATTCAAAAGCTTTTGTGAGGTTGCAGGGATAAACAGACACTTGACTGCTCCATATTCTCCACAACAAAACGGAGTAGTTGAATGCCGAAACATAAATCTTTTAGAGATGACAAGAAGCATTCTCAAACACATGGAGGTTCCAAATTATCTGTGGGGAGAAGGTGTGAGGCATTCTACCTACCTTATCAATCGTGTTTCAACAAAGGTGTTGAAGTCAATGACACCATATGAAGCTCTCAAAGGTCGAAAACCAAACATCAAACACGTGAAGGTTTTTGGATGTATAAGCTATGCAAAGTCTGATGCACCACATCTACGGAAGTTGGATGATAGAACAAGAACTCTGGTTCACTTAGGAACAGAACCAGGATCTAAAGCCTACAGACTATATGATCCTATACATAGGAAGATTGTGGTCAGTAGAGACGTTGTGTTTGCTGAGACTAAGAATTGGAGCTGGAGTACAAGCTCTGAGATAAACACTGAAGATGTCCCTGGAAGGTTTAAACTAACACTTGGAGAATATGGAAATAATGGGATACAAGAGGAAGAAGAAGATATAGGAGGAAGTGATCAGGAGGAAGTTATTGTTGAAACTAAAGGCGACGAGGAACAAGTTTCACAGGAATACAGTGATCAAGAAATAGAACCTGAACTGAGAAGGTCAAGTCGGATTACAAGAAAGCCTGGCTATCTAGAGGATTATGTGTATCTTGCAGAAGTTGAAGGAGAAAAGTTGCTGCTACTGCTGAATGAAGAACCATACGACTATCATGATGCGTGTACAGAAGAAGTGTGGAGAAAGGCGTGTGATGATGAGATAGATTCGATAGTAAAAAACAGGACGTGGGAGTTAGTAGACCTTTCTGTGGGAGCTAAGCCATAGGGTTGAAGTGGGTTTTCAAAATCAAAAGAAACTCAGATGGATCTATTAATAAAAACAAGTCAAGGTTAGTGGCTAAGGGGTACATTCAGCGCCATGGGATTGACTATGAAGAGGTCTTTTCTCCGGTATCACGTCTAGAGACTGTACGACTTATGATTGCATTAGCAGCTGCAAGAGGATAGCAAGTGCACCATCCTGATGTTAAGACAGCTTTTCTGAATGGGGACCTAAACGAAGATGTATACGTCAAGCAACCAGATGGATATGTAGTAAAGGGAAGTGAAGCAAAAGTCTATAAACTAAGGAAGGAATTGTATGGTTTGAAACAGGCACCAAGGGCTTGGAATGAGAAACTTAACAAAACTCTTGAGGATCTAAAGTTCACCAAGTGCACGAAGGAGCCATCCATCTATAGACAGAGTAAAGACGGACATTCACTCTTGCTTGCAGTATACGTTGATGACCTTTTGGTTACAGAGTGTCAAGATGATAGAGGAGTTTAAAAGAGATATGTCAACAAAATTTGAGATGAGTGATCTTGGATTATTAACTTACTATCTTGGTATTGAAGTTCTGCAGTATGATGGAGGGATCGTTTTGAAACAAGAAGAATATGCTAAAAGGACCTTGGAAGAAACCAACATGTTTGACTGCAATGCAACTCAATATCCAATGGATGCAGGATTGACATTATCAAAAGCACAAGAAGAACCAAACACTGACGAGAAGGAATACAGAAGAATTATAGGAAGTATGCGTTACTTGACACATACACGGCCTGACTTATCCTATTCAGTTAGAGTACTAAGCAGGTATATGCATGAACCTAGCATTCTCACTTTGCAGCAGTGAAGCAGATTCTCAGGTATGTGAAAGGGACATGTGCACTCGGTCTAAAATTCAGAAGGTCAAAGGAGACAAAGTGGACAGTGACAGGATATAGTGACAGCAGTCACAATGTAGATGCTGACGATGGAAGGAGTACAACAGGTCACATGTTCTATATAAATGACTGTCTCATTACTTGGTGTTCACAGAAGCAAGAAACAGTGGAACTCTCCTCCTGTGAAGCTGAATACATGGCAGCCACGGAAGCAGCTAAACAGGCGATCTGGTTACAAGAACTACTTGGTGAAGTCATGAATGAGCCGTGCAAGAAGGTGATGATAAAGATTGACAATAAGTCAGCAATTGCTCTTACAAAGAACCCGGTGTTTCACGGTAGAAGCAAACATATTCACAAGCGCTACCATTTCATAAGAGAGTGTATTGATAATAATCAAGTGGAGGTGGAGCATGTTACTGGGAACCTTCAGAAAGCCGACATTCTTACCAAAGCCTTGGGAAGATTAAACTTCAGGGAAATGAGAGAGCTGGTGGGAGTAGAAGACTTGAGAGACAACAGCTTCAAGTTTATGGGGGTGAATGTTGGAGATAAACTTGAAGTCTAAGATAAAGATAAACTAGGATATTCCTATTCGAGATATGTTTAGGAATCAAATGATTTGTTTTAATTAAGTTAGAAGTTTATCTATAATCTCTATATAAGAAGATGGTGAGTTGTGCCATGAACTTATGTGCTTAGAGATTGTTGTGAGAAATTAAGTTTTTGAGTGATTTTTCTTGAGTTAATAAAGTGAGTTTACAATCTTTGAGTTCATATTCTATACTTTGAGATAATATATAAAAGAAAAAAAATTAGGTCTAAGTAGGAAAACTCCTTGATTAGCAAACACCAGAAAACAATAAACAAAAATAGAAAGACTTGGAACACACAAATTCTGGAACTTTAATTAAATAACCAAACTTCTGCTTGAACAAAAATATTTTATTCAAGCAATGTAATTCTAAACCATTATTACAATTTACTAGCTAAATCCAGACACCCACCACTTGCTCTTGATTACCAAACAAAGAGAAACCTTAAATACTTGTAAGCATAGGTCAAAAACAGAGACTAGAAACTATTCTAGACCGTTGTGCATCAAAAGCTTATTTCTGTTATATAATAAAAGGTGAAGTTATATTGATATAACTTAGATTAAATTATATGCATGAGAGTGATGAGACAAAGAGAGATAGAGTAGTGAGATGTTAGAATTTTTTATTCACTTCTGCTCTTTACAAAATGATCGTGAACTCATCATTATATAGGGAGGTGAGTCAGTCAGTTTTTACTTCCTCATGAAGTAAATAATATTCTAATAAATATCTCAAAATGGATATGTATTATCTGATATTTAACACTCCCCTTGATTATCCATTTTGTATTACGTAGTGTCTCGTTAAAACTTTAGTCATGGAAAAACCCGTTGGGCTAAAAACCATGAAAAAGGAAAAAGAGTACACTGACGTAATCTCCCCCTAAACATAATGGACATAATTTTTTCTTCATAAGTCACGCAAATGCCGCATTCCGATACCGTAGACGTGTTTTGGAATATTGTAGTCGGAAGAGCTTTTGTGAACAAATCAGCCGGATTGTCGCATGACCGTACATACTCGATGTCCACTTCTTTATTTTTCTCGAGCTGCCGTATGTACGAGAAAAATCTTGGAGGCATGTGTTTTCTTCTATCGCTCTTGATATAGCCTTCTTTAAGTTGAGCAACACACGCCGAATTGTCTTCGAACATTTTCGTTGGCTCTTTCTTATCAACTATTCCACTTGCTTCTTGTATGTGGTAACTCATTGATCTAAGCCACACACATTCTCGACAGGCTTCGTGAAGTGCAATGGTTTCTGCATAATTCGAAGATGTTGCAACCAGAGTTTGCTTCTGCGAACGCCAAGAGATTGTTATCCCACCAATTGTAAAAATATAACCGGTTTGCGAACAAGCCTTATGAGGATCTGATAAGTATCCTGCATCTGCAAAACCAACCATACCAAACTCGGGTTTTCTAAAGTATATTAATCCTAGGTCAACTGTACCTTGAAGGTAACGAAATATGTGTTTGATTCCGTTCCAATGTCTATGAGTAGGAGCCGAACTAAATCTCGTAAGTAGATTAGTGGCAAAGGAAATATCAGGCCTGGTACAGTTCACTAGATACAACAACCCACCGATAGCACTCATGTAAGGTACTTCTGGACCTAACATCTTTTCGCTATCTTCACAGGGTCTAAAAGGATCTCTCTCAACATCGAGAGTCCTACCAACCATTGGAGTACTCAGAGGAGTTGCTTTGTCCATACGAAAGCGTTTCAATAACCATTTTGTATAATTTGATTAATGCACAAATATACCTTCTCGGAGATGCTCAATCTGGAGCCCAAGACAAAACTTTGTCTTTCCGAGATCTTTCATTTCGAACTCTTCTTTCATATGAGTTCGTGCATCATCAACCTCCTTTTGAGTTCCAATAATGTTCAGGTCATCAACATATACAACATTGATCACAAAGTCAGATGACGATTTCTTTATAAAAACGCATGGACATATCACATTATTCACATATCCTTTTCTCAAGAGATATTCACTTAAGCAATTGTACCACATGCGTCCGGACTGTTTTAATCCGTAAAGTGATCGCTGTAACTTGACCAAAAAAATCTCCCTGGATTTCTCTTTCAATGCTTCTGGCATTTTCAATCCTTCAGGGAGTTTCATGTATATATCATTATCCAATGATCCATACAAGTATGCAGTCACAACGTCCATAAGATGCATTTCAAGATTCTTTGACGGCGTAAGGCTCATCAAAAATCTAAACTTAATTGCATCCATTACTGGGGAATACGTTTCCTCAAAATCAATTCCCGGTCTCTGAGAAAAACCTTGGGCTACTAATCAGGCTTTATATCGTGTTATTTCATTCTTTTCATTTACTTTTCTCACGAATACCCACTTATACCCAACATGATTTATATTCTCAGGCGTTATGACTATAGGTCCAAAGACATTCCTTTTATTTAGGGAGAGTAATTCAATTTCAGTGGCCTTCTTCCATTCCTCCCAATCATGTCTTTTCATACATTCTAAAATGGACCTTGGATCAGGATCATCACTTTCGTGATCTATTTCTTTGGACACGGAAAAGGAGAACATTCCATCAACATCTTTTATCTTATTTCTGATCCATAACTTTTCATCTTGGACGTAGTTGATGGAAATCTCATACCTTTCTGTTCCCTCCTCGTCATCTGGATCCTTATATTTATTTGATTCTTCTTGAACCTTTTCATCTATGTCTTCTTTCAGACATTTTTCAGTATCAGGTTCTTCTTGAACCTTCCCTTTTTGCTCAACCAATTTATTTTTCTTTCGGGGATTTTTATCTTTAGAACCCACAGGTCTCCCCCTCTTTAACTGAACCCTAGGCTCATTTATTGTATCTCCATCAGTGTGTTCTTTAGGAACAACAACTCTTGATGGGACTTTTTCAGCGGGTATATATGATTTCGTCAGCCTTTTCGTATCTGTGACGCATCTGGTAACTGGTTTGACAAATTATTCAAATGCACAATTTTCTGAACCTCCAGCTCTCTTTGATTCGTAGGGGATCAAGGTGTAACAATGATGGTGTACACCAAGTAATCTGTTTAGGAATTTCTCTAATTCCTCCTCCTAACGCTGGAAATTCTTCTTCATTAAAATGGCAATCGGAAAATCGTGCAGTAAACATATCACCAGTTACTGGTTCCAGATATCTTATTATACTTGGTGCCACATAACCCACATATACTCCCAATCTCCTTTGTGGGCCAATTTTTGTTCTTTGTGGCGGAGCTATCGGAACATAGACCGCACACCCAAAGACACGGAGATGGGATACATCTGGCTCATGCCCAGACGCCAATTGTAATGGGGAGTACTTATGATATGCACTCGGTCTTAGCCGAATTAGTGCATCCACATGCAAAATAGCATGACCCCATACTGAAATTGGGAGCTTTGTTCTCAAGATCAACGGCCTTGCAATCAACTGCAACTGTTTAATTAATGACTCGGTCATGCCATTCTGCGTATGAACATGGGGCACTGGATGCTCTACATCAATCCCCATTGACATACAATAATCATTAAAGGCTTGTGATGTAAATTCACCGGCATTATCAAGCCTTACTTACTTAATGGCATATTCTGAAAACTGCGTTCTCAGCCTTATTATTTGGGCAATGAACTTTGCGAAAGCCGTATTTCGTGTTGTCAAAAGACACACATTTGACCATCTACTAGATGCGTCAATTAATACCATGAAATACTTAAACGGCCCGCACGGTGGGTGGATCGGCCCACATATATCACCATGTATTCTTTATAAAAACATTGGTGATTCATTGCCTATTTTTTGCTGGTGATGGCCGAGTTATAAGTTTTCCTTGAGAACATGCTTTACATGTAAACTCGCCCGTCTGCAAAATTCTTCCGTTTTTCAACGGATGGCCATTTGAATTTTGCACTATTTTTCTCATCATGACTGAACCAGAATGTCCTAGCCTCTCATGTCAGATTTTAAATGTATCAGTAAACTTCATGTTTACCACGGCGTAGGACTCAGTCACGTTTATTCTTGTACAATATAGTCCAGCGGATAACTTTTTTCACTCTTCCAATATATGTTTCCACTCGGACTTAATGCAAAGAAATTCAATGCCATCTTTACACATAGTCTCAATATGGTATCCATTTCTTCGGATATCCTTGAAACTTAACAAGTTTCTATTAGACTCGGGGGAGTATAATGCATTACTTATTTCAAATATTGTCCCCCTTGGCATTGAAAATTTCACTCTTCCAGAGCCCATTATAATCTTTGCATTACCAGATATTGTACTTACGCTTCCAGCGTAATCTTTTATTTTAAGACTGGAGAAATATTTCTTATCTTTGATTATCGTGTGCGTCGTAGCACTATCTGCCAAACACATATCTCCATCCATAGTCTCAAAGTTTGGCATTCTTTCTGAAAACATGTATTATTAAACTTATATCACATAACATAAAACATGCATTACTAAACAAAAAAAAACATAACGTATATATTACAACAAAAGATATAGATACTATAATACAGTAAACTTATATCACATCGATTTTATATTATTCATCAATACTCTCTGGCTCAACCAGAAAGTCTGATACGTCGAGATGAGTATCATCATTTAAACCATGAAAGGATGGCTCGGGTTCATCAGAGATGAAGTTTGTTTCACCTCCTACTTTTTCTTTTCCCTTTTGGGATGCTCTATACAGATCGGCTAAATGTTTTGGCGTACGGCAAACATGTGCCCAATGCCCTTTCATACCGCATCTGTAGCAAACTCCTGTTTGCTTTTTATCATCCCGGCCCCTTTCACCTTTTTCATTTTCGTGGAAATCTTTATTATTTCTTTTATCATATGGACAGAATCTTCTTCCTCGTCCTCTTCCACGACCATGATAACGGTTTCGACCGCGTCCACGACCTCGTCCTCTCGAATTATTATAACTGGATGATGCAACATTTGCTTCAGGGAATGGAGCAGATCCAGTGGGATGAGCCTGATGTTTTAAAGTCACGAGTTGATTATTCTCCTCCGCTACAAGGAGGACTTGCATCAACTCCGAGTAATAGGTATATCCACTCGCCCGGTATTGTTGGTGCAGAACTATATTTCCAGGATGGAACGTGGAGAGAGTTTTCTCAATCATATCATAATCACTTATTTTCTCTCCACATAACATCATCCTAGATGTAATTCCGAACATAGCGGAATTAAACTCACTAACACTTTTATAGTCCTGAAACCGGAGATGGATCTACTCGTGTTTAGCTTTCGGTAAGATCACATATTTCTGGTGATCGAACCTCTCTTTTAAAGATTGCCAGAGGTCCAAAGGTTCCTCTTTCGTAATATATTCATCTTTTAAACCATCATGTATGTGGTGTCGTAAAAATATCATGGCTTTAGCCTTTTTCTCATCCGACACCATTTTTGTATTATCGATGGTTTCCAAAAGCCTGATTCCTCTCAGGTGCATCTTTGCACCCACTGCCCAGGTCATATAATTATTTCCCATGATATCCAGGGCATTTATTTCGAGCTTTGTCAGATTCGACATGATAACTGTATTAAGAGAATAATAATATATAAATATAATAAAGACAGAAATTTAAATGTGGAATTTAAATGCACAAATTAAAAGCATAAAATTAAAGCAAAAATTAAATTGCAGAAATTTAAATTGCAGAAATTTAAAAGCATAAATAAAACGGGAGGCTTAGCTTTCCAAATGATCCGAGAAGACATAGTCTACCATGTTGATCACTTTTATCAAGGTTTGAGGAGACATAGTCTGCCATGTTAACCTTTTCTTTTTATTCAAGGTCCGAGGAGACTTAGTCTACCATTTTTGACCTTTCATTTTTATTAAAGATCCGAGGTGACATAGCCATCCATTTTGATCTTTTTTTATTCACGGAGGCAAAGTCTATCACGTGTTTCTCTGATCGTGACGGCATAGCCATCTTATCGATCACTCGGGGAAGGCAACGCCTATCATCCCAAAAAATAAACGGAGAAGGCCTAGCCTCTTACTCCGAAACAATAAAAAAATTACAATAATAAAAATTATTGAAATACATAAATTAAACATTACCTCACCGGTATAACCTTATTTGATATATGATAAGAACTTCGTCCTGATAACGTGTTATATAATAAAAGGTGAAGTTATATTGATATAACTTAGATTAAATTATATGCATGAGAGTGATGAGACAAAGAGAGATAGAGTAGTGAGAAGTTAGAAGTTTTTATTCACTTCTGCTCTTTACAAAATGATCGTGAACTCATCATTATATAGGGAGGTGAGTCGGTCAGTTTTTACTTCCTTATGAAGTAAATAATATTCTAATAAATATCTCAAAATAGATAAGCATTATCTGATATTTAACAATTTCCAAATGTATTTCCAAACAATTATTGGAACCTAAAGCGTGCCACCGACCACTTGCTTTTGATTGTACCAAACAAAGAGAAACCTTAAAAAATAAAATAGTATAACAAAAAAAACAAATCAGCATAGGCTAAAAGCAAATACAATTATACAGTGGAAACTATATAATTACTGTCTACCAGTAAAATCGAAAGAGACAATAAGTGGAAACTATATAATTACTGTCTACCAGTAAAATCGAAAGAGACAATAGGCCTGTTCGTTTTGAGATCGGCGCGTCAATCAAAATTAAAGGAATAACGTGGCCGTAGTTTATGATTTGGTGAAGGAACTTTGTGTTTCTTGTCTATGGGATGAGAGAGAACATATAAATATGGACACTGTTTATTTTAGCGATAACGGAACCATCAAATTCCTTCCTTTACTTTGCCGCTGCGTCTTCTTTTTTATACTCCGACAAGATAATCATGACTAATTTTCAGTTGCTGACGTCAGTAGCAGCGATAACAAAACAAACAGGGCCAACGTTCAGAGTGGAAAGTGACATTTATTCACAAGACAAAAGGTTCCAACTTTAGTGCCGGGTTTGAGAACTATAACACTGCGCGATCGTACAGAGTAAACGTAGGAAATTTTTCACCTTTCTAGGTCGTCCTGCGGGTCTTCCAGTGTGAATATAGCCACTCCTTGGGTTTCATAGAAGGCCGTCCTCGTCCTCTCTTCGTAACCACGACTCCACTTTCTACGTTAGCTTGTGGCGGTGGGTTGCAACATAAGAAGTAGCTCTCTTTGGTCTCCCTCGGCGTCTAACACCACCGTTAGCAACATAAGGTAACACCTAAGCTGGAGCTGAGACCACGGCCGGCTTCCTCTCTCTCCCAGCAGCTCTTCTACTCGGAGGCCGCCCTCTTTGTTTCGGAACATCCACACCGCCGGAAACATAGGCCCTCAGTGTCGGCAAAGCTCCATCTTTCCTAGAACGACTTCGGGGTCTCCTAATCAATGGTTGCAACTGAGCATGCAGTTGCAGTTGTTTCTCCGGTCGAGAAACAGGTAGTTCGTTATGTTCCCATGTGGGTTTTTCCTTTTGGAGGACGACCACGACCACGCTTCTGAGTAGATGATGGAGAAAGATCTGGTAATAGTTGGTTGTCCGTTGACTGAATTGTTACTCAAGTAAAATCAGATCTGGGAGGAGGTTCAAGAATCGTAGGTGTGCTAGTGGGAGGCGTAGTAGTTGCCAATTTGTAGGACTTCTTCGACATCACAAGAATACCATTGTTCTTGAGAGTCTTGAGATGGTGCGTCAACAGAGCTCCATGAGCAGGAGGTATCCCTGTGTAACTTCTCTCGATGTACCTCGAAATCGCTTGCTTGCTTGACCCATCTGGTTTGTTCAAAGCAGAGATCGGAGTGAAAATCATCTACAGAAACTAGTCGACAAGTAAGGTGACTCATTGAAACTAAAAGAAACTAAAAGAAATTAAATTGAGATGAGTTTACAAAAGGAGTAAAATGTTGGGATGCTCTTAAGATGCAAAAATTATTCTGTCATACTCTTACTTATTTTCACATACTCTTCTCTATTCTGATACTTTTCATATGGGTGTATAATGTCGAACGTGCCCATTCTATTTTTATTCATTTTTTCTTTTCCTATTTTGTTTGAATTTGGGTTTCTCTCTCCGCGGTTTTCATTTTTTTATTTTTGTGAGAGCTCAAATCAGCGATTCCAAATCTGCGGCTTCGAGCTGCTGATCGTCCCCAACCTAGGTAAAATCAAGTACATGTAAAGCATTATCTGGGTCTGTATCGAAGCATTTGATGATATATTATGTAGGTTAAATAGTAAATTTCATATTTGGGTCAATTCTCGAATTAGGGAGGAATGGGAAAGTGTGGATTATATGTATATATTCATGTATGTTAGGGAAGTGGATAATGAACAACTAGAAGGGAATGTCTAGAATAAAGCTGCGAATTGCTCAGAATTGTTAAGGTATTCTGATCGATCCGAGAAACGCCTAAACTAGAAAAGTGTAAATAGGGGAAACTTTGAGCGAAACTTTACTCCTTAACAAAAATGTGTAACACAGTATAACTTAGTATAAATTTAATAGCATAACTGTGTAACTTTGGTAAACTTAGTAAAAATTTACTAGCACAACTGTATAACTTTGGTTAACTTTTAATGATTTTTTTGTACAACAGACAATGAGGTATTCTTCTACAAACATACACTTTGACTATGATGGACATTATGCAAAATCTGGAGATGATTATGAATGAATTCCAAGCGATGGTCGTTTGTATGCTATATCCTTAAGACGTCATCATTGGATGAGATCACTTACTCGTTTTTGAAAGGGAGGATATGCAAGAGGAAGACCATTTATTTGTGTAATAAGAGTCTGAATCTTAGTTACATTCCACTGGTAGTAAAACCTAAGAGGAAATCATATATTTTGGATGATGAAGATGTGTTTATGTATTTGACATCAATGGATAAAGAGCGAAGGAGTATTTTGCATGTAGAAGTCATAGAAAACATGGAAATAGTTCCAGTAACGGAACAACAATCAAGAGTTGAGAAAGAAAGCTCATATGGTGGGAACTATAGTGAGATTGGGAGTGGATTACCCGAAGTTGAAGGTTATCCGGGTACACTAACTCTGTTAACTCCCATTGAAGGAGCAGAACGATATCTAGAGGGGACTGAGCGGGTGGAGAATATTGTGAATGGAGATGCTGACGAAGAGGGCATTGGTTTGGATAACAGGGACAGCGTGAACAATGAGGGCGACATGGATAACTCTATGGGTATTGGTGTTATTTTCGACTATGTTGAGCTGCCACGTGTTGCAAAAGAAACTCCAGTTGTTACTGAGTGGAAAGATGGTTTGGATATTGTGGTGTTTCAAGAATTTCCGAGTAAATTAGATGTGAAAGATTTAATTGATAAAGGATCACAGCATAACAGTTTTGGAATCAGTATCGTGAACTCGGATAAGAGTCGATATGTGGTGAAATCTCAGGGAGTGGATGAAGGTTGTAAATGGGGTGTGAGAGTTAAATAATTCTAAATCGTTCTCGATTAGAACAAACATAAAGATGTATCCATGCTCTCGCACAACTTCAAGTACTGGAGTCAAAAGGAAAGGTACACCTAGATGTGTTGCAGCTATACTGCATGGTGATTTTCCGGGACTATTTGATAAGCCAAAACCAAAAACCCTGCGTGGAGTGGTCCAAAGAAGATTGGGTATCGAAGTGTCGTATGCGACGGTTCGGAACGAAAAAAAAAACAAGATATTGAGGATATCCGTGGTAGTCCAAAGGAAGGATACAGGAAATTACCTTCTTACTTGTATATGTTTGAGAAGGTGAACCCTGATTCAAAAGTAAGTTTTGTATTAGATGATGGAAAAAGGTTCAAATACCTATTTGCTGCGTTGGGAGCTTCCATTGAAGGGTTTTAGTACATTAGGAAAGTCATCATTGTGGATGCCACTTTTCTGAATATTGTTGAAGGTGGTGCTTTAATTATTTCCACGGCTCAGAATCCAAACCGTCACCATTATCCTTTAGCTTTTAGTGTCGTTGATGGGGACAAAAAAAAAGTTGGAATTGGTTATTCACAACATTGAAAACTGTTATGCCGGATTCGACTGAATTGGTGTTTGTTTCAGACAGAAATCCAAGTCTGATAAAATCCGTTGCTGAAGTGTATTCGATGGCTCAACATGGGTATTGTATCTGGCATCTATCACACAATGTGAAACTTCATGTCAAACAGGACATGGACGATGTTGCAGCACATTTCAGGAGAATTGCACAAATTTATTCAGAGGCTGAGTTTGAAAAGGAGTATCAAGAGTTTAGGGGGAGGTATCCATCGTGTGCTAAGTATCTTGATAAAAGTGTCGATATTAAAAAGTGGGCGAAATGTCATTTCCCCGATGCAAGGTACAACATAGACACCTCTAATTGTGCGGAGTCTTTGAATGCGCTTTTTGAAGAAGCACGGAAGATGTATTTACTGTCTGATGCTTGATATAGTTGTTGACAAAATAGCGGAGTGGTTCAACAGACATAGGAAAGCTGCAGCAGCCGGACCGTCAGCTTGAAAATTAGTTCCTTATGTGGAGTACAAAATGCATAAAAGAGTACGGAAAGGTGAAAAACTAGGGGTGATTCCGCTGAACACTTTTCAGCTTGAATACGGTGTTATTGGAATGGACGGGAAGACTTATATAGTTAATATGGATCTTAAAAGTTGCACCTGCAGGAAGTTGGATATAGATAAATACCCATGTGTCCATGCAATAGGCGCTGCCATAGCATGTTTGAAGCATGATAGACCAATAGCTATCTATGACATGTATGATATAATCTCGCCTTATTACTTGGTTAAAGTCTGGGCTTTGGCGTATCGAAGGATTGTATATCCAGTGCCTCATATGTCTGAATGGATGGTTCCAAAAGAAATCACAGAACAGTGTCCGTTACCGCCAGAGTACACAAAAAGAAAGGGAAGAAATCAGGAAAAAAAGGTTTTCTTCGGTTGGAGAACTTGGACCCTGTGCTAATAAGTATGTGCCTAACAGGAATTTGGGTTGCTGGTTCAACTGTTCGCTGGGAACTGAAGGGTCTCAAGGATCCCAAGGAACTGAAGGGACTCAAGGATCACAAGGGACTCAAGGGACTCAGGGATCACAAGGAACTCAAGGGACTCAAGGAACACAGGAAAACCAGAAATAACTTGGTGGAACCTGCGTTATATGATTGTAAAACTTGGTGATACCTGCGTTATATAATTGTAAAACTTGGTGATACCTTCGTTATATTTTTGTTTGTTTAGAGTAACTGATAATTTAAATTAAACTTTGCTCATGTTGCTTATTCATAATTTATCCATAGGATAATTATTTCGATGGAAATTTTAAATTCCGGAAAAATTATGTAAAAAATTTTAATTTCTGATTTGTATTCAGTCGGAAGGAAATACATTGCTATGCAATATTTTTTTCTCAAACTTCACCTTTTGGGATTAGAAAATTTTTATATATCACATTATCAAGATTATATCTACTTGATTCCATGAAAAATTCAGATACAATACTGCAATAAGTTGGTACATAACCATAAATTTTATCATCTAAGCACAGTAAAACTAAAAAATTGCAAAACCGAGGAAAGTAAAACTTTAAAGCTTTTTGTATATTTACAAACCATGTGAAACTTAAAGCACGGAAACCTTTCAAAATCTATCCCGCTCATATATTTTCAAATTTTCCCACTCATATTTTCCAAATTTTTCCGCTCCTCAAAATTATTGACGAATCGAAGAAGACATGTGTTTAAACCATATTTGTTTACTTTGTCCCATTTATTTTAACCAGATCTCTCTCTCTCTAAAACTTTCTCTCTTTATATTCGATTCGACAACTCTCAACCCCACTCAGAACCATGACTCATCCAAACAAGGAGCACAGCCAAATGAAGGCTTGAAGAGACACGACGACATGCTTGGGTTCGTGGCGGATGCCGAGTGCGGAATATCGACCTGCTTCCCTTGCAGGGGGGGGGGGAATCATCAATGAAGTGTCTCGTGAGCCAAAGTATCAAACCGATTTTGATACTTTGCCAGGGAGAAAATACTTCACCTGCGTAAATTTTGAGGTAAGTAATTGATAGTTTCAGGTTTTAAGTGCATATTTTGATAATTTTCTGGTTTTATGTGTAGAATGAGGGCTTCCATTTTCGTCAACCATGGGTTTTCTGTGTCCAGGAAGAGGTTAAAATGTTAAGGAAGCGTGTCGATGAGATGGCTGCAGAGATTGCTGAGCTTAAGGATAAGCTTACTCATTTATGACATGTGTCGGCGCTTTGTACTATCGTTCTTTCTACAATCGGTGGTTGTTGGTTTTTGCGTTTGCTTTACTTATGGATGGATGGATGTAACTCGTTATATCTTTTGATTTGAATGACTATATCTGATTTTTAATGAAGTTTCACCTACTTTACGCATTCACGAATTACTCTTGTTTCACTAAATTACTCTCGTTTCACTAAATTACACAAATACAAAAGTTAAATTTGGTATAAGTTCCACCTGATTATACTATAATTTCACCAAATTACACCAATACGAAAGTGAAATTTTGTAAGAGTTTCACCTGATTATACTCTAGTGTCACTAAATTACTCTGATTTCGCATTAACGAATTACTCTAGTTTCACTAAATTACTCTAGTTTCACTAAATTACAAAAATACGAAAGTGAAATTTGGTATAAGTTTCACCTGATTAACCTATAGTTTCACCAAATTACACAAATACGAAAGTGAAATTTGTAAGAGTTTCACCTTATACTTTAGTTTCACTAAATTACTGTGATTCTTCCCATTACCTCTCTTGCTGGACTTCTTTTGGGTACCAGCCTTCTTGACGATGCCTGCCTTCTTGTAGGTACTTGCATTCTTGATGGTACCTGCCTTCTTCTGAGAACCTGCTTTCTTCCGAGAACATGTTCTCTGAATGTGTCTTGTCACAATGGGACTCTTCACATTTTTCGGTTTTTCGTTTTCCCTTTTTGCAAGACCTCCTTCTTGTCTATCCCCGATACTTTTCCTCTTGTTAGTCTTCCTCTCGGTTTGCACATCCCCACTTTTCTTTTCCTTCTCACCAGCCATGTCCTCATCTTTAGAACAACCATCTTTTTTTAGTTTATCATCATCCTTCGAACCACCATCTTCTTCTTCTTCTTCCAGGTCATCATCATTCAAACCAACATCTTCTTTTTCTTCTTCTTCCAGGTCATCATCCTTGGAACCACCATCTTCTTCTTCTTCTTCGAGGTTATCATCCTTGGTACCACCATCTTCTTCATCCATGTCATTATCATTATAAGAATCACCATCTTCCTCATCATTACCCCCAGCATGAAGAATCTGCGTTTGCTTAGCAATTTCGAGAACACCACAATCGGTTCCATCGGGAACACTCTTAACACTCTTCGTAAGCCTCCTCACTTCTTTTTCTAGAGGAGTTAGCCGGTTACCCAATGAATCGATTTTTTGGTTAATTTCCTTCAAATAATCTTGGATTGCATTCATAAGTCGACCTTTGAGCTCTTTTAAATCCTCTACTCCAGGAGCTTCCACCGATTCTGATGCTCTCATAGCAGGAATGGTGGGAGCTTCAACTGGAGCTCGAGCAGGAGGTGGAGGTGGACAGTTACGAGGAGCCACATCGATGTTCTTCAAAGAAAATTTGTTTCTTCCCTTTTTGTATTATCTTGGTCCAACGATCAACTGCTGCATCATCATCAACATCGGCCCAACAAGCGTCCCAGTCCATCCCTATTCTTTTCAGAAGTTCCTTCTCAGCCTTTGTTGCTAACAATATACTCTCAATATCATGCTAACAATATACTCTCAATATCATGTGGATTCAAATAATACAAACTTATTTTCTCCTTAATTCGAATACACATATAACATTAATTACCCTAGTTTCACCAAGTTGCCCGTTCATTGCGTTCAGACTGTATGCTTTCGTTCCACCTTTGCATTTGTACTGCATCTTGCACATCTGCGGATAATCATTGTGTGCATTTTTCACAGTTTCTCGGAAATGGTTCCTCAAGCTTGGAATTGCCTCAAAGGTCAACAACTACACACAACAAACAACATTATTACCATCAAATTAACGTATTTACTATCCTAAGAAAAAGAAGAGCTAGAGAATACCTCCAAGGGAACATGAAAGCTGGTAAATACCCAACTCGTCGGCACATCCCCTTTTTAATGCATACGGCCCCCAAGAGAACTTTAAGCACGCATCGAGGTCATCAACAAAAGTCAGGAAGAAACTGTCCACAGGTGATGCTCCCTCTCCAGTCTTTCAGCCTCCAACGAGGATGCTGGCTAAAAAGTACAGAAAAGCCATCTTCTGACGATCCAAAATTGGTTTTCCTTTCATTTCCAACATCTGCTTCTCTACCTCAGCGTATGTAACCCTTTTCCCTTTAAAATAATTGTTCATGAAGGATGTACCACCCAACCTCACAAGATTCGGCGGATACTCATGGCAGTATAGTCAAGAGATAAGTCTGAATTCTCTGAGAGAGTATCAGATTAGGATGCCATTAACAATAAACTATAACTCATTCTTCTTCGCTGTCGAATCTGAACGCAAAACAAGAATCCACATTCCCATCCACTTCTGCTTTCGTTTTTTTATATGGAAGAAATGTTGGAACTGTGGGTGATCTACGAACAAGTCCATCTCTTTCTGTTTCAGGATCCTTTGTATATTTGTTAGTGCCGAGTCGATGTAAAATTTTCTTTAAAGCTTAACACCCTTATGATACAGGTTTGAAGTAAAGTGAAACTTAAGCGGTTGCATGGCTCCGTCATCTCCGACCTGCAGTGAAGTAATACCCGGATCACGTACAAAATAAACTTCAATTTTTTCTAACTTTCACAAACGTTGTCAATTGATACAGTTGAAGTTCAACTTAGTTTTACAAATTTCTTCATACATTACTTTGTTTCTCAATATTACGCTTACTTCCAATTTTACTTTGTTTTACACAGTTATACAATCTTAAAGTAATGAATAAAATGGGAATATAACCTACCTCTGCATGCGTCTCAGTTTGATGTTGTCGAGCTGCTTCGATGTCCCCCCGTCTCTTCAGCTTCTTCGTCATTTCTTCCAGACTCCAAGTGAACTCCTTCTCCGGGTTCCTTGTCTTCTTCTCCAACTTCCTTGTCTTTTTCTTCGGATTCCTTTTATTCCTCCCCGAGTTCCTTGTCTTCTTCTCCCAATTCCTTTTCTTCCTTCTCCCCGAGTTCCTTGTCTTCTTCACTGGCTTCCTTCTCTTCCTCTTTATCACTTGTTTTTTCATCTGCATCTAGGGGATGTTCCTCGGTTTCCGGTTCGACAGATTTGTCGATGGTGCTTGCGTTTACGACCTCATCCCCGGTTACTTCTCCGCTTTCACATGTAACCACAGCGGTTTCTTCTACTACACTACTGGCCCCGTCTTCTTTTGTCTTCAGATCGACTAGGTTCAACATTATTAGGGTTTTGATTCTTTTTGCGCTAGCGAGCGAGTGAGTTCGGAGTTGGGCTATGAGAAGATTTCGAACCCGAAATCAGAAGAAAGTGGGGAAAGAACGTTCGAGAGAGAATGGCTGAGAGACAGTGAAAACGACCCGGTGAAACCTTCGAAACCTTTTCCTTATTATTGTGGAAACATATTCGAGAATTATAACTTATTCAGGAATTAGGGATCCGATTTTTGTGGGTCGGTCTTGGATTCTTGGGTTTGGGTTTGGATAGTCCTAGGTAGGATTGTAATTACCCAACTTTCTCTTGGTTTCGTTGTCTTTTAATAATTTTTGCTATTTAAATAAATTTTTACTTAATTCACTTTTCGGGCAGAAATATCTGAGAATAGAATTTTCCGGGCAGGAGCATTGGAGCATTTGATTCTCTTACGAAGGAGGGTGGTTAAACAATGAAGGATAGGTGAAGGGTTTGTCATCTTCACGTGATGTGTCCGTCTTTCTCGTGGGATGAAGGAAGGGCTTATATCTATCACCTGAGTAAAGCTAGATGGGCTTGCGATGGGCCCTTCGTGGTTTAACCTGAAAAGAGAAGGCAATGTCCATTAGCTAGAAAACGACGTAGTTTCGTTTAATGAATTAATGAAACTTCATAAGTTGCGTAACAGAATTTTGTTGCGGATTGGTACGAGCCGGAGCAGAAGAGAATCAATAGAGAGATAGAGAGTCTTATCTCAGGTGATTGCCACAGTGAAGGTGGAGTACTGAGCACAAGTTGTTCAAGAAGAGAATCCTATTTTCGGTGATGCATTTTCCAGGACTCTTGGACTTGCTTCTAATGAGCTAGTGCATGTTTGAGAGTTTCGATTTCTCTCCGGACAATAGGAAACAAAGTCTAGGTTGTTGGATAATTATGGAAACTTAACATATTATTAGATGTATAATATGTTAAGAGATAAACACAATAAAGAAATCATAAATAGGAAAAAAAAATTTCTATTAAATTAGTATGTGTTTTCCATATCCCACATGTTAAAGGAAATTATCTTGCATATAAATAGAGGACTATGGAGAGGTGTTCCATAAGATGTAAGAGAGTAGATCACAGATGATCTAAGAGAAACATATTGAGAGCTTTAGTTTTGAATAGCTTTTAAAGAAATAAGAAAAGTTGTTCTTATAAAATCCTTTGCGTTTCTAGATATTTGAATTGGTATCAGAGCCTCAAGTTGGAGAGTCGATCTAAGCTTAAGTTAAAGCTAAGATCTTGGTGACTGTGAAGAAGAGATCACGAAGTGAAGATGGCTGACGTGACTAGGGCTACACCGCAATCGAAGGAATTTAGATCTACATCCATCCAATGTACAATGTCAACGTCGAAAAATAACACAGTTTGGTCGATGAGAAGACAGGTTATGATGCATGTTCATGACACAACAGAACCTGGTCTGGATGATCAAAAGAAGAACACCATCAAGTCACGACACCTTAGAGTTGTTCGTGTAAGGAAGGCGAGACTTTAGACATTAGTCAAAGTAATGTCGTGTGCAACACACGAAGAAGGCGTGTGTGATGCATGTGTCGCAGAGAAGCAAAACATACACTCATTCCCGAGTGTATCACACAAAGATGGCGTGTGTCACACATGTCTAACAGAGAAGCAAATTAGACATGAATTCTCGAGTATACTAGTCAAGAAGAAGCATGAGGTATTCGATCGGTTCTAAAGGAACCCATCAGATCAGAACCTTTCTCACCAATAGAGGGGGAGAGTTTACCTCAGCTAGGTTCAATCTACTTTGTGAAGGAAGTGGATTTGAAGCTATTGTAGACGATTCTTTGTGAAGAAAGTGGATTTGAAACTATTGTAGACGAGTTGGAGTCTATCACAAGAAACAAGACATGGAAGCTTGTAGATAGACCGATTTGTGCTAAACCTACATGGTTAAAGTGGATCTACAAGATTCACGGAGAAGATGAAATAAGGATAAAGGAGGAGAGTCCTGGTCAAGGAATCTGGTGTGACACAGATGTTGAAGGATGTAACACGACTCAAGTTCCAAGGGAGTCGAGTTACAAATTGTCAAAAGCTGGAGACGAACCAGAGATAAATGCTCAAGGAATCATGTGTGACACACAGATGGAAGCGTTTAACACAACACATGTACCAGTGGAGGATGTGTGGGGGTGTTGAGCAGAAGGCCAACATCCTTACCAGAGCTCACGTACACAAGATGGCGGACGTGACCAGAGTTCTTGTCGCAGTGAGATTCATCCACAAGACTCATCGCAACTTAAGTGAAGAGTTCAGGAGAAAGTTCTACAAGAACTGAGCCAATTCTAAGAAGAGGCGGTACAAAAGCGAGGAAGGCATGAATAGCTTAATTGGAGTTCAAGAAATTGATCTCCCTAATTCAAGTTAGAATTAAGGGGGTGAATGTTAGATAATTCCAAGCTTGTGGAAATTTAACATATTATTATTAGTTAGGGTTATGAAAGATTAGCCAAAACTATAAAATTTCTAGGGTGATAAAGATATCAATCATTAGAATTACTATTAATGCTTGTGTTCTAAAGTAGCTAACTAGAACTCTGATCTTAGAATTGTAGAACACTACGACGGTCGGTTCGCAACATGAATTGATTCTCTTGAGCTAGGTTGCTAGATACATGCGACAACTGGCTTAGGAGTTTTAGTGAACCTATTGAATATGACTTTAAACCCGATTTAAGGAAGTGTCTATCGACGCTAGAAGGTAGCAACAATCGACATTTCGTGTTCACAAGCGAAAGCTGAAATACTAGATTTAGATCATTTATTAAACTCACATGCGACATCTGAATATCTATACATGAAAATTCGAGTTCTAGAATATCATACACACATCCTTATTATCTTCTATATCTCTATAATCATGATTTCATGAACTCTAAATCTAGCTATTTTCTCATATTGCTTACAACCAACCAAAACACTGCTTTACTTGTTCTGCTTTATTTATTCCCATGTTTGCCTAACTTAATCATTGACTGCATTAAGTTTATTGTGTGCCTACGTTTTCTATAGATCCGATCCCTAAGTACTACAAACTGAACATTTGATTTGAGAGAGTAAATTTGCTCATACGGTAATTTGAGTGATTTCAAAATTTGACGCTGTTCTCAGAGAGTATTAGATTCACCATTTAACTTAGTTTGTTCGATTTAGTCTATATTATTATTATTATTTTTTAATTTTCTCATATGAACTTTTTCTTTTGAATTTTAAGTGCATGCGTTTAGCAGTACCCAAAAGAAAAACATCGTTAATATTCTTAGATCCTGCACGTTTGGAACGTTAAATACTGGAATGTTAAACCCGCAAAGAGAGACGTGCCGCATCAATCAAAGACGACAGTATATCTGTCAATAGCAAAGATCAATCTCAAATCACTAGTACAGAAGTGAAGCCATTTGAGCCGATAGAAAAATTGGAGAGATCATCATCATATCTTCTCTTCTTCTCTATTCAGAAGCAACTAGGTATTTTCCTGCACCATGTGCAGGGAAAAGTTTTTTAAGCTTAAATTATATTTAATAATAAATTTTACTAATATTATAGGTTTTATTATTTTCTTACCAATATTTAAATATAAATCTGATTTAATTAAATATTAAATTAAGATAAAATATTTTTTAACTTAAAATTATATTTACGAATATATATATCTATATATTTACAATTATAATCAAAACGCTGCATTGTTAAAATTTTCAATATAGAACTTTTACTATTTTTAGCAATTTATGGTCGTTTATAAATTCAAAATATAAGATATAACAAAAAAAATCAATTTTTATTATATATTTAATGTGATTAAAATATATTGTTTTGTTCACTACTAATTATTTCAATAGATAATTTAATAAAAAGTATAATATATATTTATATGAACCAACTAATTTTTTTAGTGGGGGTTATTGGTCCTAGGATTTTATGGATTTAGAAATCATTTTTGGATTTTGAAATTTTTGACAAATCCACACATTTTAGAATCAAATACGTAGATTTCAGAATCAATGAAATAGATTTCAAAATCAATATAATTGAATTATTAGAAATCAACGAAATGGATTTGTGATAAACGGAGCTTTGTAACAAAAGAAAATATATAAAAAACTACAACATATGGTTTATCATTTTCTATATCTTATGTTATTATGATAACATAAAATCTCTCACATACTTGTTATTATTGCCGTTCTCACTTGATTGACATATTCTGTTTGTTGATTTTCAGTTCCAGTAACTTCCTCAAGATCTTCTTCTTCATCAAAACTTTTTTATTCAGAAAAATTATCGATTCTTTAGAACTTTTTAAAAAGACTACACGTAAACTAACACACAAATATTCTCTCCGTTTGTGTCGTATAAGAAAAAGGGGATGCACATTAAAAATTAAAAATCGAGATTTGAATATATCAAAATTCTTAACATTTCTCAGAAAAACATGATGATGGTAAACAACTCTTTGTAATTTATGGAGTAGAATCTCCAGATTGGTAGACCAAAACTTTTATGAGAGATCTTTGGTAATATTGTATATTAACGTCTACGTGTACGTAAAGCTAAGTTAGAGATGGTTGGTTAATATATTAGTATTTGCTTATTATTAGAGAAACATGGATAATATGTACGTAAAACTTGGGGCAAAAAAAAAGTTATTAAGAAAATCAATAATACACTATCAAAATAACAAGGTTCAACTCAATATTTGTTTCTTTGTATTTTTAACTCATAAATCCACTCAAATCTATTTTAAAATCAAATCCTCAAGCAAATCATTATTATTGAATAACGCCTGATTTTAAAATCTATTTTAAAATCATAGAACGCATAACAATAAATTTGAATATAGATTTTAAAGTCATAGAACCAATAACAATAAATTTGAATAGGGATTTTAAAATCATAGAATCAATAACATTATATTTGATTTGTATTTTCAAATCCACTAAAATATTCAAACCAATAACACCCTCTTAAGAATTCTAAGAATTGTTCTGGTGATGACACGTAGATACAAAAACATGTTGTTATTTTCAGGATAAATATATACGGGATATACATATATATCTTCCGATCAGGACTTTGTAGATTTCCTATCTCCTTTATACATGGCAAGTCTTTGATGTTATGGATTCCGTGGAGACTGAATCTTCTTTTAGACCAATAACCACCAAAAGCCACGAACATCGAAAATTCTTTGGCTGATTGTCTACAATGTATCTTTCTAAACCTCTTATCTTCGGATAGAGTGTTCCATCCTTTGCAAGTGGATTTTACTGCTTTTAGAGAAGTTGTCGGGACCTTAGAGAGTATCTCTTCTACCAAATCCAATGAAAGATCAGTGATCATCGTCATTGTTTCCGTTTAGAAATTAATTATGGTTTTTAACTCTTAGGGTTGCCCTTTTATAAAAAATAAAGAGTTATTTCTGATTAATACCCATTTTCTTTTTTTCAATAATATAATCAATTTAGTTATTTTTATTAAAATATTACGAAGAGAAAACTACATTGTTTCTATTTTTTTTTTTGCTTTTTACATATATACTAAAATGAAAGTCAGTTTTATCATTCCCAAAAAGAGCAACCAAGTCAAAATTCTAATAAATTTGAGACTTTTTTGTTTTAGTTAAATTGAAAAATCTTTTTGTTAATTTAAATGATGAAGGTGAATAGATAAATTTAAATAATGTTTAAATATTTAACTATCAAATTGTTTTTTGGAATAGTGTTACTTTATTTAGTTTATTTTTATTAATGTGAGATACATATATATTATTATTTTAATTGTGATATATGAAATATTAAAATATGTAATAGTTTACCATATATATATTTATATGAAAAATTGATATTATTGTTGATATATAAGTTATTTATTACCATATTTAAAATCCATGCAAAAAATTTTAAATTTTTATAAAGAAATTTTACATCTCACAATTAAAGATGATGTCATGTCATTTTTTAAGTGCCATGTCATCTTTTTTTCCAGTGAAAATGATTGTAGAGATGATAACAAAATCAATTCTCAAATATAGTCTAGGGGGTACCCCAAATCCTGACAACTCCATCTGTGTACCCACTGAACAATGTGTTTCCATCTGCGCTCCAGTTCAAGCTCGTGCAGTATATCTCCTGCATTTTTTATTTCACATTAGAATACACATATAACCATAGTCAAATTTCAAACCAAAAACATTGAAATCAGAACTAATAAGTTAATACCAAGTAGATGAAACCACTTCAGACATTTCTTCAGTCTTAAGAGATCAAAGACACGACCTAACATAAACTACTCTTCTTACAAAAACGATATTCAGATCTATCCACATCAATCAAATCAAAATGCATTCTTGTCAACTACACATAAGTAAAGTACTGGTTAATTCAATACCTTAGTCTTGTTTCCGTTTCTGTTTCCGACAGATGCATCAGACTTCTCAGCCTCAGCCTTAAGATCAACCTTCAAATCCTCAAGAACAATCTTTGTCTCGAGATCCCACATCCTAATGCTATTCTCCGTCGCTGCACACAACCAATACCTATCGGGACTAAAGCAAATAGAGTGAACAATCGAGCCAGCCTCAAGAGAGTCAATCGTCTCCCCTTCAGCCAAATCCCAAAGCAAGATCGCACCATCTTTCCCACCACTAGCACACAGAGTCCCATCCGGTGACAAAGCCACAGTATTCACGTAACCAGAGTGCCCAGCAAGAGTTTTCCTAATCTTACAGTTCTGAAGATTCCATGCCTTCACGGTTTGATCCCAAGAAGCAGACACAATGGTCGGAACAAGCGTGTTAGGACTAAACCTAACACAACTAACCCAATCCTTATGTCCCTCACCTTGGTCGGAGATCGTGTACTTACACTCTCCAAGCGTGTTCCACAGCTTGATCGTACCGTCACGAGAAGCAGACACGATCTGACGGTTATCAGGTGAGAGAGCAACAGAGAGAACGTCTTTCGTGTGTCCCACGAAACGTCGAGTGGAGACTCCAGTGGAGAGTTCCCAGAGACGAAGCTCACCGTCCCAGCTTCCGGAGAGAGCGAATCGTCCGTCTGAGGAGAGAACAACGTCTGTGACGAAGTGTGAGTGGCCGGTGAGGCGGCGCTGAGCGACGCCGTAGGATATTTCGTCCTTGTTGAGTTTCCAGAGGATGATCGACTTGTCACGGGAAGATGTGACGATCATGTCGGAGTTGTCGGCGAGGGTGGCGATGGCGGTGACGGTATCGGTGTGGGCGCACATTGTCCCTTTCAACACGAGTACTTCATCCATGGTTTAGGGTTTGTTCTTCGTCGTCACTCGTCAGAGAGAGACGTAATTAGGGTTTTGATAGGCTTCACTAGTTTGGCCCAAAGTTTAGGGAGAAATTGGTATTTTATATTCAATATCTTTCAAAAAATAAAAAAATTATTGTCAAATTATGTTATGTTTTTAAAATTTAAAGATAAAATAAAAAAAAAATAATAGTAGTTACAAACAAAAAAAAATTTAAACCTTTTTCTTTTAAAATACAAAACACTACATCATAAACCTTAAACCCTTTGGTAAATCCTCAACCCTTGATTAATCTCAAACCATATGATTTATGATTAATTCAAGGGTTTAGAGTTTATCCAAGGTTTAGGGTTTAAGATTTAGGACTTTTGTAAATCTTAAACCCTTGGATAAATCCTTGAATTTTTAAAAATTATTTTTAATATTGTCAACCTAAACCCTAAACCCAAGAATTATTCAATAATTTTAAATCTGTCAAGAAAACACTAAGTCCTAAATCTTGGGTTTAGGGTTTAGGTTGACAGTATTCAAGTTTTTATTCAAGTTTAGGCTAGATGTACGACCCCACTAGTGTAGATGGATTTTAAAAGAAAACTAGTGTTTGATATTTGTTTATACTTTTTATTTATGTAAATGTTAAAATATATTAAAATTTTTATCCTATTAAATAAATGGTTAATAAATATTTCTAAAACTAATAATTTTATAGTTTATATTAGTTGATTTTTTGAACTGTCAACACTGTCAATTACATTTCTCAGCATATATTTATAGTATCAGACTCGTAGTAAACTATTATTTATATGAAATACATAAAATAATACATTTACTAAATAGTTTATATTTTATTTATATAATATATAAATTGAAAATTTTAATATGGCTTTTATTTTACTTATTATTATCTACATATTATGTTCTAATTTAGTAAATAGATAAAATTTCCAAAAATATTATTTTTAAATGCTAAAAACTTTTTATTATATATGAGTTTAGGATTTAGACTTAGAGTTCTTTACATGTTATTAGTGTGTAAAATCATATATAGTATTTAAACATTTGTTGTTAGTTTTAAAATAGATGATAATACAGCTCACTGAATTTAAAAGCAAAATAAATTTGAAATATGTAGTTGTTATGTTATGAAATATAAAATTGTGTCAAGTACCTATTGTAGATTTGTTTTGGCCCATGGATAACATTGATCAATGGAGATTCAAACTTACTATGTTTTTTTTGCGGAATAGAGAAGACCAAGAAGTGAGAATCGTCTATAGAGTCATTGGATCTAATTGTTAAAGCTAAAATATTCCGCTTTTATAATTCATTTAGTTTTGATTTATTTTTAATTCGAAAATTAATCAATTTAATATTTTATCCTTAACCCTAAAGTATTACTTTAACAATTTTCTTTACCTTCGTTTCCTCTCATCTTCTTCTCCTCTTTTTTTTCTCTGCGATTCTCATCTCCTTCTCCTCTCTTTTTTCTCTCTGGGATTCTCTTTTTTTTTTCTCTATAATTTTATTCACCTCTTTCTTCTTCTGGATTATTCTATCTTCTTCACTTACTTGCTTTCTCTAATTTTATTACAAAAAAATCAGATCTCAGATCTCAATCACCATCACATTCTTCCGTAATTAGCGATAGAATAAATAATAACCCCCAAGAAGATGAAACAAAAACAGTGTTATGAAAAATCTGGATTTTTCTTTGATTAGGTTTCTTATTGTTTTTTTTTTCAATTTTAGGCTTTTTTGAATTATTTTTTATTTGAATCTGTTTCTTCTATTCAAGTTATGGATCTATAAGTTTTGTATTGGTTTGTGTGTTTCTTTAATTTGATTTTCAGATGTGAATTTAATAGAACTCATATAACTCTGTACAACTACATTTAGTAGAACTAAGTATACCTTATTCCGTAGAACTTAATACAACTAATTAAGTATTACTAGTAGAACTAGTATAACTAGTACGACCAGTATATCCAATACAACCAATATACCAGTATAACTAGTTGAACCAGTACAGCCGGTATAACTAATTGAGCCAGTACAACCAGCACACTATCAGAACTTGAGTTAGAATATTCACAAGTTTTTTCCTTGATTATAACTTCGCTTCTATGAAAAAAAAATTCCTTCGTCTAGCTTTTTGTTGGAACGCAAAAGGCCAGCAACCTGTGAAATTAGTCTTGCTCCCAACAACCACTTTGCAGACCTTATACTGATGTTGTAAGAGTTTGAGTTATCCTTTAGCGTTTCCTCATAAAACCTTAACCGCCTCACATGTTATCTTATTCTTACAGTGTCTCTGACGAACAACCGCGTCTCCTCTGCTGTTTGGATAATCAGTTTATCTTCCACAAGCTCCACTTGAAGCAATTTCCTTTGCTTTTTTCTACAGAATTTCCACCTTAAACCAATATTCTTCACTGCAGCTTCATAGTCCTTGCAGTCACCCTTCTCACTCACCATACTTCTGAGATTTTGAGAAACCTTGTTTGCTTTTTCCTTAACAAACTTTGAACCACTAAACCTGTTTTTTTTTTCTTTTTGCAAAACTATGATTCTTAATTTCATCTTCTTAGCAGCTTCTCTTGTGAACAGCCACTGCTCTTAAGCTACTTCGATGATCTTCAGGTAAATCCATAACCTGAACCTTCTCTCGACTTGAGTTCAGCTGAGTAAGATTCTTCAACCGCGTGGTTTTGACGATTAAATCTCCCAAAACTTACCCTTCTTGTAGACTTTCTCAAACCATGAGCTTCTCATAAGTTCCCTGCCTGCTTTGCCTCAAGCACACACCATGTTTCACCTCCATACTCTTCAGCTAATAACCTTCCTCTTGAATCTCAGATTTTTAACAAAACTCAAAACAACTTTCTACACACATCCCTTCCCTAAGGTGTCCCCTAGTCATGGATCTATAAGTCATGCTATTCTATCAACCCATCTTGAACACCAAACTGAATGGATTTTCAATAACTAGAATAAGCCAAGATACAATCTGATTTCACAGCAAAAATCTTGAATTTCTATTGTTAAAACCGGTCTATCTCCATGTGTTCTCCCAAAATCTAGATTCCATAACCTTAGCATCTCGAGTATACAGAAACTTAGACCATCACAGTTACCTTGTGATTGCAGCGGAAAGATCAGTCCTAAAGTCTTCACCAAACTGATCATGTTTCCCTTTGATCCTTGACCTCCAACCCTTCAATGTGTTGTCTTCGTGATCTCACTAACACCCGCAACCAAAATCTGGATTGCTCTGATACCACTTGTTAGGATTTATTAATCGTTTGATTGCTTAACTAAATAACACATAGAATTTGATCACCGAGTTCATGGTCTCGAACCGGTACGTCTCGGGTGGAAACCTTTCTCACAACATCCATTATCAATCAAAGGGCTTTACATAATTGATCTAAGCGCTCTACACAACAAAGAACAAGAAGGATCAAAGAATATATATCCCTTAGAGACATGACTCGAACAATGTCTCCTCTCCTAGTTTCTTCTACTATTGATCTCTCTCTTAACTTTTCTTTGTTCTTGTGTTTTAGGGTTTCTCTCGGATGCCTCTTAAGACAGTAGACGTGTTTCTTTTATAGCATTAAGACGTGCTTCTCTTTTCCTTTTTATATAAGTAGTTATCATCTATCTTATTAAAACTGAAGTACATTTAAGTTTTGCTTGGATACTAGGATTGTAGTTTAAAAAAATTAAGTTTGTTTGGATACTAGGATTGTAGTTTAAAAAATAAGTTTGTTTGGAAACAAGTTTTGCATCAATTAGGGTATGTGCCGATTTTGTTTTAAGCCCAGTGATACCCAATTATTCTGTAGCCCATCTATTCAACTTTTAAAATGGGTTTGTGTAAATTTCTATGAAATATCGTATGTAACAAAGATAATTAAAAATTAGATTTCCCAAATTTCTTATTCCATCTAACAGATCTAATATTACTATGATCTCTTAATTTTTCTTTATCTCCACATAATTTTACCTTCCCTAAGGATTTATGTGCAAGGAATTTAAACAATATCAATGAGTGATTAGCAAGATATTCTAAAACTACACAACTAATTAAATATAACACATTAATTAGTTGCACAAATAAGTTCAATATTATCAAAGATGGACTAACATATATATGATTAGGGAGAAAAACATAAAGGAGAAAATATCAGTGCTACATCTTTCCTTGCCATAAATACAACTTAAACTAGATTTTTTCACCCATCTATATATACTGAGACTACAATTAAAGACTGCCTATTGACCTCTCACAACAAACATGTCAAACGAAAGAAAAATGTGTCTTATTAAGGATCTCAAACCTTTCAAAGATGAATGGAGTCTAACTAAATGTTATAACTGAATCTTACATTTATGTTGTTGTGCATTATCTTTTTCTTGAAAGATATTTTAACCCTGAAAGTTGAAAATTACAATTAGGAGACAAACATATTTAATAAATTTAATACCCAAATATATTAATTCATTAACAAATCGAAAATCATGTAATAAGCGCGGTTTAAGAATAGAAGATTGTTATACAACAAATAAAAAAATTTGTTTCATCGAATACCAACACTTACATGTTTTGTCCGAGTGTGTTTCAGAATTTCTTTGAACATATCAATAACCATTTAATTCTTGCCTATATGTTCATAAAAGTTATAGGAAACCACATGCAAACAAACTTGAAATTTTTCGAAAGTCAGATCTCCATATTTACAAATTGAACAATGGAAAAGTAGTAGTTTTTATCTATTTTATGAAAAGTAAATAAAGGAGGAGAAGACTTACCGGTTCAGGTCAGAGAGGAACGACTCCGTGGTTATTCAATTTTCGTAGGATTGCGTCTCGACTTGAATCTTCATCGGAGAGATATTTTTCTTTTTTAGTTTCAATCTGTCCAAACAAGAGATAACCTCATATATTTGTTGTTATCGGTAGAAATAGTTAGACTGGGCTTGGGCCAGATTTTGTGAGTTGTTGGTAGACAAATTTCGACTGGGCTTGGGCAAGTATTTTGATTATCTTTTAAAATTTAAAGCCCAATTAACTAATAATCAATTAGGGAAATTGCTAAAACAAGCACATTCATGATACACTATTTCACTTTTACATTAATCATCTTTACCTTTAAAATTTTGATAGTTAAAAGACCATAGTACCCTTAATTAATTTTGTGGAAAATATATAGTTTAGAATTTAGGTTTAAGGGTTAAGAATTTAGGATTTAGGGTTAAGAATTTAGGATTTAGAGTTTAGGGTTTAGAATTTAGGGTTTAGGGTTTAGAATTTAGAGTTTAAGATTTATAATTTTAGGGTTAAGGGTTTAGGGTTTAGAATTTAGCGTATAGAATTTAGGGTTTAGGATATAGAATTTAAGGTTTAGAATTTAGGGTTTAGGATTTAGAGTTTAGGGTTTAGGGTTTAGAATTGATATTTTAGGGTTTAGGGTTGATTTTTAGGGTTTGAATTTCGAAATAGTATTATTCGAATTTTTTTGTTTTTTTTTTGTTTTTTGTGTTTTTTATTTATTTAAATATTAATTTTATATATATAAAGAACAAGGCTATCAAAGTATTTTATCCTTTAATGAAAAATGTATTTTTGAAAATGTCACTCTTCTTAAGGTAAATGTGAATTAGTGTACCCAAGAATGTGTATTTATGCAATTCTCCCATAATCAATACCTTAAAAGAGAATCATTCATTTTAATGAGTTTTTTATGTTTTCCAAAATTAACCTTAATGATATAAACACATTTTTATTTTCATTAATGGCAATATAGTCTTTTGGTTTTTGGACCTAAAAACAATATAATAATGGATTTCGTTAATGGGTTAAATTCACCTTCTAATTATTTATGAAGTTGTTTTCAAAAATAAACACATCAACCTTAATTGGCATAGTCAGAGTTGAGAATTTTGAAATTAGTACGTGGGTCCCACTCCGCTTGACCCGCCACAGAACAAGTCGATTGATTTGAAAATTTTAAGTTGTGGATGCGGGTCAAGTGTATTTTACGCAGGACGGGTGCGGGTTGTTCTAATTTCAATTGCGGGTATTTGGTAACCCGTAAAAATAGAATTTTTTTTTAAATTTTATTTTTCAAAAATATACTAAATTTTGTTAAAAATAATAATTATTTTTTAACTATTAAAAATGTACTATTTAGTATTATTTTTTAGGAAAAATTAAAAATAATTATTTTTATTATTTAATAATTATCCGCGGGTCTCAAAGATTACCCACAAAATTAAATGAGGCAGATAAAATATATTTTCTTTGCGGGTCAGGCAGGGCGATTTTGATCCGTTTCCTAACACCAAGCATAGTTAATTGATTTTATTTTTCTAAAATAAAACTACATAATTACATACAATACATTTAGATAAATATTTCTGATACCAATAAATTAAAATCTGCACTAATTTTTAAATGTTATATTAGATAGTGACATTTTATATCATGACTCTGTAGATAAAAGAATAAAAATGGACCCGCGCTTTTTCTTTATTAACTCTGATTTTTCTTTTGTAACAGAGTTAACCGACACAGTAACCGTCTTAGCTTCGTGTACTTAGGCAAAGTTTTGGGCTTCATCTATGATTTGGCCCAGCTGATCAATATTGATCCAAAGCCCATATCTTCACACTTCGGTAAAGGCTGTTGCACGTATATTATTCCATTTCGTATTACCAAGTTGTGGCAGAAACTATGGGGAAAAAAGGTAATTTCTCTAAATCAAAAGAGAATCGTTAAAAGTTTTCTTTGTGGTCACGGTTTTGCAGAGTCTAGTTTACGTTTATATATTATTAAATTCAAGTCCAGTGGTTTGAATGATTCAAAAATGTATATCAAATATTGGGGGATAAAAACAATATTTGGGGGATAATAGCGACATGACTTAAATGTATATATATTATAAGATACCTTTTATTTATGTCAGCTAATTCGTCAGTCTTTCCACGTAAAACCGTCTGCAATTTTATATTAGTTTGTAAAGCGACAGAAGAAAGTATCAAATAAGAAACCAATAAAATAACGAGTATTAAATATATATGATATAAAACGAGAACCGTCCTTATTAAGTAAATAACTCATTAACATTTAAAACCATCAAGAATCTTTGAGTTTTCTCTTCAAGAACTCGATGAACGACCACAAATATCTACTCCAACGAGGAATGGATGAAGAAAATCGGGCAAGGGAACCAATCTCCGCTACGCCTACAAGGTCTCAATTGGTGATCGCAAACTCAAACGCAGCTCTAACGGGTCCATCAGAGGTCGCGTTCAACGTTTGTTGCTTATGCGTCTATTGTCCACTTTGCATTCTCTGGTGCTGCATCAAACATCCTTGTGTAATCGGATGGCGAGCCATCCAAAAAGCCGGACGCCGCTTAAGCGGCTGCAGCGGCTGTGGCAGAAGCGTTAGCATGAGGATTAAAGATGCAGATTATTCGTCATTTTCGGATATTGATTCAGATGAAGTGAAATACAAAGCTCATAGTTGCTTAAAACGAAATGGCTGAATTTAAGAATTTTATACACTTAAATAAACTCCCAAACTTTCCCTCATGTCTTTTTCTCTGATCTGCGACTTGATTGTCCTAAACGCTGACGCCAAACGCTGGAGTTGACATCTTAATGACGAGTAGGTGAAAGACATTGTGATATACCAGCGATGTATTATGTATATATTATTTGATAATTTAGAGTTTGAAGATGTTGCTGTGGTGGATTAAAAAAATATATGTATATATTACTTGGTTGTTATATAAAAGATATTAAATTAGTTGGTGTGGCTTAATTTCCCTTTTTGAATTGCCTTCAGTCAGGAATAAAGTTTTGTTCCTTTTTCTTCTTCAGTTATATTTGTATAAAAATTGGAAAAAACATAACAAAAAATAACAATAATCACCTACAAATACAGATCTTTTAGATAGTATTATAAGAATAAGATAGAGTTTTAGGCAATGACCAACTTAAGCATCTTAATTAAATAAATGATGTTTGGCATCTAACGAAATTATGAAATATGTCTTTCCAAATCCATAATGCAATAAGGCCGCTTACTAAAAATGGTTAACCCTAATTACCTATTCAAAACAGCATTGCCCGGAAGCCAAAGGAAAATGATTGAGACAACCGGACCAGATTGATCGATAAGATCTGAGATCAGGTACTCATTGCCGAAGCCTTTTATTTTGGTGTTGGCAATTTCAGGCAAATTTAAAGAAAATCTCAATCGTCAATGGTCCTACATGGCCTTGATTGTTAATGAAGTTAGGTGGGCTGAATGCTGTAGTATCCAATCACATTTAAAAAAATAAAGCAGTTATAAGAGCATTAGCGGATCTTACATGCTCCATATCATAATGCTCTCTTGTTGAGCTTTTAAAAGAGCATTTAAACATATTAATCTACAATTACAAATCTATCCTTATATACTTAAATAAAAAATGTAAAGATAATAACACAATATATTCTAACCCTAATTTTAACTACGTCCTATATTTAAGTTACTAACATAAGTTTTGTCTTCCACCGAAATTAACCAAAGACGTCGGCAATTCAAAGCAAAGGTATGTGTTTTTTGATCTTCTCGAAAGTTTGTGTTTTCAACACACGTATAGGTGTAAGAATTTTCATATTGTAGAATAATATTTATCTTTAATGTTGTGCCCATATATTACTTGTATAACGTAGAACTACGCACATGTTTTGTTTTAAAGCTACTGTTTACATGGTCTTTCATGCTCTATGCTCTATATAATGGTGTTGATAATGAATCCGTCAAGTTTTCATTCTTTTTTCTATTTTGAAAACATACTTATATACTCTAGTATTTGTGTAACTTATCAAAAACAGAAAAATGTCGAGTCCACAAGATCTTACCCAACCCACGGTCAAGGTATGAATACATACAAACATTAATTTACATTATTTTGTCAGAATGCTGTATTGTTTATAATTTTATAGATTTATTTGTTTTTTGGATTTTTAGCCAAAATTTTTTTGGACACATGAAATGAGTCATGAGATGTTAGTATTAGCTAATGGTGAAAAAGATAAGGGATATTGGAAAGGAACTTGTTTTAATGAGATGGGAAGACAAAACATTCGAGCAGGACTTTCTACAAAGTTTGGTTTTGACCAACCTTGGGGTAAGGTTAACAAACGCCATTCATCTATACGTTCAGTGATTGAACGTACTTTTGGTGTGTGGAAGGCAAAATGGCGAATTCTGAAAAATGAGGCACGGTATAATCTACCGACACAATGCAAAATTGTTGTTGCGACGATGGCACTTCATAACTTTATACGTGAGTCAGCCACAAAAGATGATGCTTTTGATAAGTATGAAGGGATGGAAGAACAAGAACTGAATCCGCCAAATCCAGAAGATTTACATGAAGTTGAACTCACTCGTTATGAACCCACAGGAGATGTTTACATGACAGGAGTTCGTGACTCCATTGCAGAAAGTATTTGGGTTGCTCGATAATTATTTTAGTTGACCTTGTTTTCATATGATTTTTATACTGGTTGGAAAAATGTTTAAGTGATTTTTCTCTTTGTTTTTCATTAGTTTTTTTTAATTATTATTATGTCTATTTTGGTAATTTGATATCTTAAATGCTACAGCTTTACCAATCACATAATTACATTTTAATTAATATAGCATACTGCTCATGCTGCATACTGCTCCTGCTGCATACTGCTACTGTTTTATCATCTGTGATACCAATCAAGGCCATAGTTATCACAAGCAAGTTGTATATCATAATTATGGTGTGGATAAAGGAGGAGTATTCAATCAAAAGGTGATTTATTTTTAATGAGTTTGTAGATGAGTTATATATATTTTTTTGTTAAACATATACTCCGTAGCCACTCCGGAGATCAGGAGTGCGATCACGACGACGAAGAAGCCTCAGTTTTGTGTCTCCCTTTGGTGATCACATGACTTCACATATTGGATCGATCTTTGTCGTCTACATACCCTACGCAATCCTTACGCCACGCCTCCCATTGCATCACCTTCTCCTTTGTGTCACCATAACCGCTGTCCTCACTCTGTTACGGCCACAACACCTTCGAACGTTGCCAACGTTGAACGACGGATCACCGCTGCTACTATCATAGATCACCGCTGCTCTTCGGCGCCAGATCCATAACCGTGAACGTTGAACGAAGAAGACGACGCTTCACATCAGATTGATCCACCCTTTGGTGATCACTTAGCCCTCCACATCAGATTGATCTTCGTCATCTGTTTTGTGTCTGTTTATTCTTCTCACGACGTTCAATTTCACTACCCTGTCTTTTTCATATAACAAGCATGAAAGGCGATGATGAGAGGCGGGGTATCATGAGCAATGTTCGAGAAAAGGCTGTTAATTTAACACATTACTAGTTGGTAGGAAACGGGTGTTACGCATTGCTGGTTTCTACATTCATCGGACATCTTTGTCGTTCCTTAAGAACACAAGTTTACTTTCACTGGTGTTAAGCGAGTCTCTCTTTCGTGGAAAATCGATAACATGCTCTGCTCTTGGTTACGGAAGCACATTGAATCGGATCCTTCTTAGGGGACCGGGATGGGATCATATGATAGATCGCGATCTGCTCATATGGCAGATATAAAGGGCAAAGGGATCCTCTACGAGGATGATGATGAGCCAATTTTACTTACGGAACAAGATGACGCTTATGTGATAAAGGAATATCGGATGTCACTGATTGGGAAGATACTCAACCCTAAGAAACAAAACGTTGAAAAGCTCATTCAGAAAATGCCAACACAGTGGGGCATAGAGGAGCGAATCACGGCAAATGACCTTGGCAATGGAAAGTTCTCACTGAATTTTCAGTCTGAGGATGATCTAAACTCTGTGCGCAGGCAGGGTCCGTTTCACTTTAATTACTGTATTTTTGTATTGGTGCGATGGGATCCAATAGTTCATGATGACTGCCCTTGGATTATTCCCTTTTGGGTTTCTTTTGTTGGGATGCCTCTACACTTGTGGACGGACAGAAATCTACGAAACATAGGAGGCCGCCTCGGTCATGTTGACACAATGGATCTCTTGGAAGGATGCTTGTTGATTGACATTGAATCAAGGAAGCCTTTGAAGTTCAAAAGAAAAGTTCAAAGTCCAAAGCGAGAAGAAGTCACTATTGAGATCAAATATGATATGCTCTTCAAACATTGCACCATATTCGGCCTTATGACGCATGAGAAAGGGTATTGTCCTTCGCTTGACCCTAAAGCTGGAGCAGGATCGACAAGAGGAGGGGTATACTCGCGTGTCCAAGTCCCTCGTGACCTGCCAGACACACATTTGTTGCTAGACTACAAGGGAGCGAGGAGAATGGATAAGGACGAGGCTCATCATACTGCCATAACACGTTCTGATCATTACCATAGCAGATCTAATGACCTAAGGACTCGACTACAGGGTTCACGCCATGAATATGTAAGGAGGGATACTGATAGGAAGGCTTATCAATCAAGGCATTCACGTTCTGAGCAAAACAATTGTACTCGTTATGGTCGCACGGAGTGAGATGGCGATTTGAGAAGCACAAGGAAGGTTTGAGCCTTATGCTCGTGAAACCAGGACTTGGAGGGCGAAAGGAGAAGTGGGGAAAGAGAGATCCTCGAGAAAAACTGAAGGTGAAGATGGTCATGCTATTGTTCCTTATGAACAAGCACCAGATAGTTATGCAAGGATGCATACTGAGGAATCTTCTCATCATCATATAGCTGATGCCGAGCACAAGCGTCTCGCGAGTTCTATTGTTTCACCGGCCTTACGTAGCATGGAGGAGAACGTCACCATCCGCACAAAAAGCATTGCGCGCTCTCTAACATACTCCCCAAAACCATCTACATCTGGTCTAGGCGATAATCAAGCTATTGATGCGCTCCAAGACATGGAGATATAGGAAGGGGACGGGGATAACTTTTTGGGATGTGAAGATCTCTTTGATGAGGAGTTGTTGGATTTAGAGGTCGAAGAAAAGCAGGCTCCAGAGGGCGATTCATCACGCATGGAAAAAGCATTAAAAGATGCCAAGAAGCCAAAGCCTAGTAGAAGAAGGAATCCTCCTTTGGAGATTCAAACTAAAAAGACATAGTTCCTCCGTAGAGGATTGCCACGCATTCGATCAGACAAGTCTTCTGCTCATACGCAAGAAAGAAAAGACAGACCAAGGCAATCACGCAACAGTTCTAGGCAAGCAAGGGATATAGATGACAAAGATATGCGAACATGGACTATCTCTTTTGGAGCACATATGCGAACATGGACTATCTCTTTTGGAGGAAGAACACCATAGCAGGACCGGACTTGGAGATGGATCCTTATCTATATGGTATATTTGGAAGGCTCGGAATGACAAATTGTTCAAGGGAATTGATAGAGACCCACTGGAATTACCCAGATATGCAGAGAGTGAATGCCACACCTGGTTCAAACCAAATGAACAGATTTCCCTGTCCTCGAAAGGAAACACGGATGCTGATAGCCAGGCCATAATTCTGGGGGATATTTGTATGGTATATGGCTCTTGGACCTCTACAGCTCAGTTCAGTGGATGTGGATGGGTTCGGAATGATCATATGGGAAATAGTCAGCTGATGGGAATGAGCAACTTTGATAGAGTGGAGTCAGCTTTGCACTCTGAGCTGGAAGCACTGCAGTGGGCAATGGAGAATATGCTTCAACATTCGTCATGTCAGAGCTTTGGGACAGACTGAAAGGAAATGATAACAATGCTTAGGAGTCCACAAGATTGGCCTAGCTTCTCAACGGAACTGGAAAATCTCACGACGTTGCGGATTTGATTTCCAGATTTTAAGATTTTCTATGTTCCTAGGGCACAAAACGAATTTTCTGATTCCCTAGCTAAGGCTACTCGATCCTTCTATCGAGATTTGGTGTATGTTGGTTGTTCTATTCCGGTCTGGATTCCTAGACCACCTCAAGCTTGAGTAATAGATCAGCCGTTCGTTGTAAAAAAAAATATATTTTTTTTTGTTTGACTTGATTTATATAAAGTAAAGAGTTTAAAATGATTTTTGTTAAATCACATTGAAATATCAACACTTGAAACCTTTAAAACTCGATAACTTAAAATACTTTCAGTAATAATGGATTTTAAAGTACATTATGAAATGTGAAATTCAATAATAAAAAATTGTAAATAAAATTTTAATTTATGATTGAATGACAGTATATTTGTCATTTTAATACAAATCACTTCAAACTATCAGTTGAATACACTCTCTAAAATCCGTATTAAATTTGTTCTTATATTTTATAATAAATTAATAGTTATATGAAACCAATTAAAGAGTTTATATTTATGGGATTTCGTTCAGAAAGACAAAGTAATTGTGTTTATAATTACTAATATCACAATTTAGCAAGTCAATATTTATAAACAGAAATAATTGGATAATTGAGATTTTCTGTGGGAAATATGGGTTGGATGATTTCTTTTTTTAAATATATATATATACGAAGTTAGCTTAAAAGCAAGATGGATAGGGTATTAAAAAAATTTAAAAAGATGGATGAAGTGATCAATAGGAGTAAAAAGGAATATAAATAAATTTTGGTACTAACAATAAAATAGAAAAATATTAATACTAAAACTTAAGTACGACTCGAATATCTCAGGTTTTAGAGGCACTAGAGTGTTTCTCCGGACTACGTCCGGATAATTTACTTATTTTTTGTTGGATAATGAATAATATCCTAAATTTAAAGAATGAATTTAAAAATGAAGAATTAGTCCAATGTTTTTGGGAAAATTCTGTTTTATCTCATTTTGGTATTATTTATGTTATTTTAGAAAACTACTCTCTTTGTTTTTTTTATATCTGACATTGAGGATTATACACATACTAGGTGATTTTCCCGTGCTCATGCACGGGTATAAATATTCATAAAAGTGAAATTTTATAATAATTGATTGATATTTAGTTTTAGTTTTGTATCAATTTATATGTATAATTTATATTAATAAATCTTATATTATTCTAATTATACATATGACTTTGGATATATTATTGTCAGTTTAATTATGTTTTGGATCAATAGTCGGTTTGGTTATCAATTTGGTATATTGGATAATATTTATTTTTTGAATTCAGCTATAATATTTTTTTATTGTAAATATAATAAAACTTTAATTAATTTTCTTATTTTCATTTCGGTTGGTTATTGTCTTAGATATGTAAATATATTATAATTAAATTATATATAACTTAATATATATATATATCTATATATATATTGTGCTTAAACTAAAATAAATAATAAGCTGAAGTGTTTGATTCAAAATTACATAAATGAATATAATGATAATATTTTGAAGTCTCATGCATATATATAAATTCTACAAAAGAATAAAATGTAATTGGTTAATATTTTCTTTTTCTTTTTAATATGTTTTGAGTCAACCTCTAATTTATATGTATAAAATTAAATATATTATTATTACTATAAAATTATATGTTCTTATTGTAGTTAGATGTTAAATTTTGGATATAAATTAGATTAGTCGAGTCATTCATGTTGTGAGTATATTGAGTTAAAATTGAAGTATAATTACTTTTTATTTTAGTTAAGTCCAATCAAATTAGTTATATTTATCTCTTAAATATCCATGTATTTTCATAATATTTATTTATTTCTTATTTTAGTTAAGTCAAATCAAATTAATTTTATTTATCGTTTAAATATACAAGTATTTTCATAATCTTTATCAAATTATATGTTGATTTCTAAAAAATATTAGAAAATAAAGTGTAACTGATAAATTTTGGATGTTCATGTACATATATATTCTTATTATTTTGAAAATATATTATTTGTTATTTAAAACTATATATTAAAGGGGTATATTACTATTTTGTGAACTTTCCTTTTTAATAAAGTCATATTATATATATATTTTTTTCGTTTTTAAATCTGTTTTAAAATTTTAGAAATATTTCCTTTTTATTATATATGTTATTTGGAAAAAGTAAAAAAGAAACTAAATAAAAAAATTAATAATAAACTTAAAATCTAACAATTCATTAAGGGTATCTATGTAATCAACCATCGCAAGAGTTAACGTGAGCGCGACACGTAGGAAACTGACTTCTCAAATAATATTATAGAGATATTAAGAAATATATAATTTTCATCATTTTCTAAAGAAAACATCATTAATTGCTTACCTAATCATAATTAAACCAATAATAAAATATAAATGATTATATCATTAAAATCTAACATTAATTAGTATTAAATTTTAAATAGAAAATTAAAAAATTTAAATAATTTGCAACAAAAAAATTACTCTAAACTGTCAATTATAAAAAAATGGAGGAAGTATTATTTATGTTTACCTTTATTATATGGATATTTTTTTCACAAATACGTAAAGTATGAAGTTTCAATTAAAATACAAAATACTATTCTATCCCTACTCTATAGTTATATAAATATAAATAATTATTTAAATAAATAATTAAAAATTATATAGTTTTCGAATTATACATTTTTAAATTCGAAATATTTATAAAACTTTCGATTTTTCCAAAATTTTATGTTGCAATTCAAAAATTCTTTTTGAAACTATTTTTAAATTTTATTTATTTTAAAAAATTCTAAACTATACACTCCAAAATCTCATCCTTAAAATATAAACCCTAAGTCTGTATTAGTTAACTCTAAGGATATAAATGTTTATTTACCTTTTTAAATCTAATGGTAAATGTGGTTAAAGTAAACATAAAAAGTGATATTAAGAGTGTGATAATTTAAGAAATTTCTCATTTTTTGGATACTTTAGATATGATACTTTTCCACTAATCATTGTTTTTAAAGTAATATATAATCTATTGGGATTAGTTATCAACTATTTGAAAATTTGATTGTCAATAATACAAAGAAATAGTAAAACTCAAAGTAAGGTTGAGTATTTTACACGATATCCGAACCTGACCCGAAAAAAAACTCAAACATAATTTGAAACCAAAGTAATAAAATACCCGAACGAGTGTTGAATTAGGAGAGATTGGATATCCAATTTTGATGGATCGATATCCGAATATTACCAAACATATATATATATATATATATATACTTGACATTATATTTCTATTTTATTTCTCACATTTTTTTAAAAATATTTATATTAATGCTACACATAGTTTATATCAGATAACATACATATAATTACAGACAAAATGATTTGCTACTCACTTTAAATGATGTCAAGTTTCTTGTTTCATGCATTGTCAAAATTTGAATTTAAAATTTCAAAATAATAATCAAATTAGTGTTTTTAATATATACATATAATTTTATCTCCAAATCTAAATCATTTAATCTATTAAAATGAAAATCAGTTAAGTTAAAGATATATTTAAATTTAAGAAACTTATGAAATAAAAATTAAATTTCTTCAAAATCAAAATTTCTGAACCCGACCCAGATAACCGAATCTAAACAAAAATTATCCGAACCTAACCTGAAATGTAGAAATACTCGAATGGGTTCTATACCCCTATACTGGAATATTCAAAAATTCGAAATATCTGATCCGAACCGGAGCGTCCTCCCTAGCTAGAAGTGTTAATAAAACTATTTTCTGAAATTCTTAGTTATAAGAATATATATATATATTACAAAGGTTTATAAAATCATTTATTATAATTTTTAAAATTTTATAAACCAATTTAAAATGTATGTTGAACCTGTTTACAGTTACACAAAAATACATTTTTAATAAATTATAGATCATATAAAATACACAGATAAATAATGGTCCTTTTATATTGACTGTGTGATGGCGCAACTATTGCTAGTTTGTAGTGAGGGAGACTTTTAAGTAACCATAGAGGAGAACTTTGTGAAATGATTTAAATACACAGATAAATAATATTGTTTTGAAGCATACATTCATCAGATAATACGAAGTGGCAACATTAAGAAATCCCCCTATACATTAAAAGAGAAGTCACTTACGTGACACTCACACAAGACACTTTTGGATTAATTCTCTTAATTCTATTGGTTCCTTTTTGCTAATTTCTTTTTGATTTATTTTAAAATCGGCAGGGAAGAGTTAACTTAGAACCACTTAATCTAGGCTTCCAAACACTCTCAACGATATATATATATATATTTAACTCTTTAGAACATTATTATAAATTAAATATACTAACTCCTTAGAACATTAGTACATCTACATATATATATATATATATATATATATATATATATATATTTTAAATTTAGTATAAAATATAATTTTGGTTTTCAACCTGCGATAATATATTTTCATAAATCTAAATTTTATGTGATTTCTCATCCTGGTAAGAAAAACACACACATACATTTTATTTTATACTAAAATATGTTAAAAATTAGTAATAATTTCTTATCCTTTATATAATTATTGTTAGAAAAACACACATACATATTATACTAAAATATGTTAAAAATTCACTAAATACTACATAAAGGCTATTTCAGAATTTAAGTATTACTAAATAATATTTGTTTACTAATAAATTACCACATTGATATTTAAAATATTTAGATACATTATCGCAGGTCGCAAACAGAGAATATATTCTATTGGTTGATTTTTTCGAATTTATTTTTACCATCGACACTACTAGAAAGGAAATCCATTTAAATACTTACCTTTTGTGTTTTCTCGATTCAAAGAACATCCTTTTGCGATCCTTTCTCTTTTTAATTCATTAAATACTCATTAAATATTTTAGATGTCAGAGAAACAAAATTAATTGACAAGATATTTTCACTCTTAAAATCATGCATTTAAAAAAAAATTAATTGATAAAACATTTTCTCTCCTAAAATCATGCATTTAAAACTTAAACCAAAATTCTGGTGCAATCTATTCACAAGATGTTCTCCTTTAGCTTTATCAACAAGATATTCCAAAAATAATATTACTATATAAGTATAAGATTTATTTAGAATTTATTAGAGAATATGTTACTTCTTAACTTATCATGCAAGCTAAATCATTGAGAGACATCCATCAATTTACTATAAATAAGACATTCACAGTAGAAGAAATGAAATCATTGAACTTTGTATTCTGAACTTTTTATGTTAATAATGTTCTGAACTTTTTTTTTCTTATTTTAGAACATTAAGCTTATATATTTCATGAGAGCTGATTTTTCTTTTGGTTTATATAAAGATATCATATTACGAAAATTTCTCCACTGAAGCTATATATGATTTGATTGTACACCTCTTTGATATATCATTTCGATAACATCTTTGTTCCTCAATTTGGTAAAACCAATTTCTCTATTTGATAACATCTCTCAGCTATATCATTTCAATAGCATCTTTTTGTGCTGCCAATATTTTTTTTTTTGATTAGTAGATTTATATTATTGTTTAGAATTATAAGCTTATATATACATATATATTTCTTTGGTTTACTGATTGTGCTTTACTTTTTAATATATTTATTTAAATTGCTTCATGCCTTATTTTAAATTAATATAACTTGCACAAGAAGACTAATAATTAATTCAAATCAGCTTATGATATTGTAGATTTAATAACTTTCTTTATTCAGTTTAAATATCAATTATAAAAAATTAATATTTTCTGCTTTGCCGCCTAAATCGGTATTACACTTTATAATTGCTTAGATTTTATAGTTATAATAGCATACTAAGATGAACTATTTTTCTTGCAGGTCATGATGTTGCAGTCCTTAGGTGATATTTCCTTTGGTGGTGATTTTTCAGGAACTCATTTGTCTAAAAGAAAAAACCAAGAAAATCATGACAGTAACCAACACTCTGTCAACAAAAAACATTCCCACAAAAAAATCAAGGGCGAGTGATCTCGAATTTTTTTTAAAATATTTATTTGTGAATACTTTCTAGGAACAACACATTTAGTCTTTTGTCACTATCCGCATTATTCATTATTATTTATTTCAAAGAAAAACACATTGAGTCTTTTCTTGTGCTCATGACAATTTTTAAAATAATTGCATTGTAATAACACTCATGTTTTAGTAATAATCTGTTGGAAGAGATGAAATTATCTAATTCTCGTTCTAATGACATGTTATTATTTAGTCAATGTATTCGTTATTGTTTTTTTAGTTATATTTTTATTAGATTATTTTTTTCAGATCTCAATATATAATAAGGTCATTTTTATAGTTATTATTATCGTCATTTAACAATTATATTATTACTTGTTTATTATTTAATTCTCACAACTTGCCTTAAATGAAAAATATGTCCACATTTATCACATTAATGATTACCAATTAATGATGATTACAACATCACATAACATATACTCCCTCCGTTCCTAAATGATTGATGTTCTGAAAAAAATCAAATTTCAAAAAGATTGATTTTTTAGTTTTTCAATGTATGATTTAATGAAAAATTGTAAGTTTCAAAAAAATTAATGGTGTTTATTGAATTTATATTGGCTAAAAGCTATGGAAAATTTTTATTCATAAAAAACAATGCATTTACAATCAAAATTTAATGAGTTTTCTTAATATATGTGAAAAGTCTAAAACATAAATTTTTTTAAAAAGAGGGAGTATTGTATAAATTTAATTCACAAGATTGATTGGTAATAATTAAGAATGATTTATTTTAACGCATTAAATTCAGAACGTGTTCTGAACTTTTTTTTCTTATTTTAGAACATTAAGCTTATATATTTCATAAAAGCTGATTTTTCTTTTGGTTTATATGAAGACTAGGTGACCGGTCCGCACCCTGTGCGGGTATATACAGATTCAAATAATAATACAAAGTTTTAGAAGTAATATATTTTATATCATAAGATCACCGTCTGTATATACATCTCCCTCTTAGGAAATGCATGTTTTGAGCTAGGGAGAGAGAGGGCGAGAGAGAGACACACATGGAAAGAGAGAGAAGGAGGGAGGGAGAGAGAGAGAGAGAGCTAGGGAGAGAGAGGGCGAGAGAGAGAGGGAGAGAGGGAGAGGGAGAGAGAGGGAGAGAGAGAGAGAGAGAGAGAGAGAGAGAGAGAGCGAGAGGGATATGTGTAACATTTCTTTTAATCTGTTTACATACATTTTACGAAAATTTATGCATAATAATATTTTTCACCTAAAATAAAGAATTACAACATATATACAATACAATTCTAATTAGTGATAATAGAAAATATGTTACTTATAAAACTACACACTATTAATTTCAGATTTGGAAAATAAAATTCAACCTTCAACACACAATTTTTTTTTGTGATGTTGCAATTATAAATACACACAAGAACTACCTATTGATACCGAAGTTACTTTGTTCCATCTCCTCCATGTAAAATATTGTGTACCAGCATTTTTCTGTGCCTGATGCTTTACCTCAAAGACGGTGGTATATTTATATATTACTTCTATAAATATATAAAATCTATTACCTCAAATGGTGGCTGGGTTTTTGGTACTTTGTGGCTGAGTTATTAGTACTTTGACAACTGAGTTATTATGTATTCGGTGGCTTATTTTGTAGGTGCGCGTGAGAAAAATGGTCATGAAGGACTCCGTAGAAGAAATGTTTCCTCAGTGGCCAGATGAAGCAGCTGACCCGCTACTCGTTAACTTGATAACATACATATATGCAGGTCGTTTTGTTAGAGGTTTTTGGGGAACACAGATGAAACGCAAACAAACAAACATAAAGGTTTTTGGTGTTTCGTCAAAGGCTGAGCCACCCATTAAGAAGCAGAAGAAAGTGAGCAGCTTCTAAGAGGATGAAGCTGCTGTGGAGGGAAAGGGTGCTTACGAGAAGGAAGGTAATGATCATATTGGAGAAAATCCGATACTGATGAAAATAATGTTTAGTCTGGATAGAATTGTCTCAAAAATAGACAGCCACGAGAACAACTTCGAAAACTTTGACGCGCGGTTATCCAGAATCAAGTCCAGTTATACGAACATTCCTGATTTAGTCAGAGTTGCAGTGGACGAGTACTTCTCTAAAGTTCCCCAACAATCTTTAACGTTGCCACCACCACCGCCGCCACCGCCGCCACCGCCCCCGCCGAACTTTTTTCCGCAGCAGTCAGTCAATAGTCCACCTGCTAAGGCCTCTGTCCATAGTACACTTGTTAAGAATTTGGGAGACACTGTTGATTTCGTTGGTGTTTCTCCTGCAAAGAACTCAGCCTTAGAACACGGGCACAAGATAATAAGGTTTAAACAAAAAGGAAATGAGGTTAAAGAGAAGGACAAAGAGGCGGCTGAGTTAGGAAAGAAGGATGTGTCTCCTAAGAATAACTTAACGGCTGTAAGTAGGGAAGAAGAGGCTGCGTTAAATAAGAAGGAGGCGGCTGAAAAAAGGAGAAAAAAGCGGCTGAGACAAAGCAACGGAAGGCTGACGAAAAGAAGGCGGCTGAGTTGAAGAAGAAAGAAATGGCTGAGTTACAGAATCCGGTCGTAAAAAGGACGCGTCGCGGTTTAATAACAGTAGCTGTACCTCAGCCGAACCAGATTCAAGCCGACAGTGAGCTTGCGGATATTACTGACAAATTTCTCGCAACACGAGACGAAGTGCTTCCGGATTCTGATGAGGATGAAGAGGATATGATCAGATCCAAAAGAATAAAAGAATATCGGGAGAAAAATGTTCAGTTATCTGCATCTGGGTCTGCATTGCAACTCTATGATAATGCTCCTCTAGCACCAGTTTTTCCTTAGATTGGAGACAATGTAACGACGTGCATGAGGAATAATTTATTACCTTCACCAGCAATATATGATCCTTTAGCACCGGTTGATCCAACAAAATGGGATAAACTTATGGAACACCTAAAGAAACATAAAGACGTTCCCACTACCCCAACAGCGGCCCATGAGGGTGAGTTCTACAGAATCATCATCACTGAAAGACCGTGGAAAGACATTCAATATGGATGGCTGTATGATGATGTAAGTATTCCTTATGGCTGAGTTATAAATTTTATGTGACTGAGTTACGTTTTTTTAAGGCTGAGTTAAAGAAGACTAAGTAGCTTAGTTTATTATTCTTTACGGCTGAGTTAAGTATACTAGTCGGCTGAGTTTAGTATACTATGTGGCTGAGTTATGTGTTTTGTTACGACTAAGTTATAGATTCTATTATATTGACTTGATTTTGTGTTTTTGCGTAGCATGTTAGTGCGTTTCTGCGAATCCTCATCAAAAGGTCCATGCGAGATCCCAACCCATTCTGGACCAAGCACATTGCATTTATTGACGTCTGGTTTCTCAGTCATTGGATTCACGATTACCAGCAGTACAAGCTCAATCCTAAGATGATGAAATTCACCGGTAATGGCTATGCAGAGTTAATAAACGGTTGAATACCCGCAGACTGTTGTACAAACTTGAAGTGGTATGAGGATGTGGATCACCTGTATGGAGTGCTTCAAACTAGAGGCTATCATTGGGTGGCGTTTCACGTGGATCTGCTTAATGAGAAGATTGACTGCTATGATCCAATCATTGGACACGTCACAGCCGAAAGTGAAAAGAAAATGGTTGATGCATTTAAGCCTCTTACGCAAATGCTATCTTCGATGTTGAATCAAAATATTCCTTCCAAACTCCAAAAACAGAGAAAGAAGCAGTTTTCGTTCCCAAGGAGGAAAGGCGATTACATTCCCCAAAACACCCAAATTGGTGATTGTGGAATGTATGCATTGAAGTTTGTGGAATGCTTAGCGCTTGGCGTGACTTTTGCTGGGATAAATGATAGGAATATTCAAGGTATACGGGTGAAGATGGCAGCAGAGATCCTGGATGAAGGAGGAACTGACTTCTATTCCCAGTTTGATTAGCCTTTGAACGATTTGTATATTTTTTTGGTAATGGTATATTTTATATAACCCAGCCGCAACGTTTCTATAATCCAGCCGTCTAGCCTTATATAACTTAGTCATACCACAAACATACCCTAAAATCGAAAAAGTTTAATATAACCCAACCGCAACGTTTCAATAATCCAGCCGGCTAGCCTTGTATAACTCAGTCATAGCACAAACATACCCTAAAATCGAAAAAGTTTAATATAACCCAGCCGAAACGTTTCTATAATCCAACCGTCTTGCCTTATATAACTCAGCCACACCACAAACATACCCTAATATTTGGAAATGTAATTTAAAAAGTTATTATAAATTAATATTATCAGTTTTGGATGAATATTTAATCAACACAATGTGTATACTTCATTGAATTTACAAGTTTCAGATTGACCATGATCTTGAGATATAAGTTTTCTTACAAATACTTAAAACCTTATGTAACTATATAGGTGTTGAACGCACCAAATACAAAGTACCATATAATTTTTTGTTTTCAATTGAATTTGTGTAATTTCTTATATTTTACAGTGGTACCTAAACCATAAACCCTAAACCCTAAACCGTAAACCCCAAATACTTAACCCTAAACCTAAAACATAAAATTATCCTAAACATAAAGTCAGCCGTAACAAGCCAATAACTCAGCCATTGGGCGGGAACTTGAAAATATGTTTGTGCGGGAACTTGAAAATATTCCAACACAGACATGGCCCAGCTCTATATAACGATGTAATAAAGCAACTTTTTCAGAGGAAAAAGTGGGGATTAGGGTTCTAAAGGAAAAATGTCTTCCTCCTCTAACACTATCTCATCAAGAAATGTAAACCGAGTACGTACGAATGGGGAGAGAGGAACACCAAAACAGTGTTGGTGTGGTGCAGCCTCAGAGATATGTACATCCGGATCAGCTAAAAATCCAGGAAGATTGTACTATTGTTGTGCAAGAGGATATAATAAGGTTAAATTTTGTTCTTATTTGCCATATATTTATTTCGTGCTACTGAGATCTGATTATTATATTAGTGCAAGCAGAGACATTTATTCACATGGGCTGATGAGTGCTTGGTAGAAGAGGTTGAGGATATAAAGTTAGTAATGAGTGACATGAACAAAGACTTGACCGATGTCAGGGCTAAATTCGGTCAGTTGGAGAAAGAGTTTGAAGGAATCAAGACGGAATCAGAGGGGCGATGTGTAAGGAATGTGGTGGTTTGTGTGTTATTTGTGGGCATATTTTGCTATTATTCATTAATGTAGTCTTGTATCGTTTATCAATAACCCAGCTTATAGTTCAATAAACCAGCCGTACAATTCAATAACTCAGTCGTATTGTTCAATAACGCAGCCGTTAGTTTCAAAAACCCAGCGTTAATTTATCATAACTCAGCCCTAAAGTTCAATAACCCGGCCTTTTATTTCACAAACTCAGCCCTAAAGTTCAATAACCCAGCCGTGGATTTCGTTTACTCAGCCTTAAAGTTCAATAACTGAGCCATTAGTTTCAAAAACCCAGCGTTAATTTATCATAACTCAGCCCTAAAGTTCAATAACCCGGCCTTTTATTTTACAAACTCAGCCCTAAAGTTCAATAACCCAGCCTTTTTGTTAAGAGATCAAAAAATCCGCGTGGCATTATATGATTGGATCGGTGGAATAATGTATACGGCTTTGGAAAATGAAAAAAATCATTATCGACGTTTCCGTATCTCTCTCACGAAAAAAGCTCTCAGCGACCCTTCTAGGCGATTTTATTTCTTCGTGTACTCAAGGTAGATCGATTAGGGTTTGAACTCGATCTTAGTTTGAGTCTTTAAAACTCAGACTTACATTCGTTTCTTGTTTGCAGATGGCGATTCCGCATGAACCCCATTTCTTCCAGCCTCTGCTTACTAGTTTCCAGAGTGGCGTGGTATACACACTCTTTACTGGTTCCTAATTTTAAGTTTTTCTTAACTTTGCCTTTTCTGACTTGCCGACAATACCACTTGCCTTCTTCTCAAAGCACATAGAAGGGAAGACGAACCAGACAACATGGAAACTAAGATCGGACACTTCAGATAACACTTGGGAAGTGATACAAGAAGGCAGGAGACTCACCGTAGGTTGGGAAGATTTCACCAGGGCACATGACCTTCGAATCGGTGACATTGCCATGTTCAAACTCGAAGGAGACATGGTGTTTCATGTCACTCCTTTTGGTCCTAGCTGTTGTGAGATTCAATATACACATTATCACATCATCAAGGAGGAAGCCGACGCGAATGATGATGCTGCGGGTGATGCTTCAATCAAAGTTAACCATAATAGCATAGCAATCTTGTCAGATTTTTTTGATGTGGAAAATTGTTTCTTATGTTTCAGGAGGAACAGGGCATTGTCTTCTTTCTCATTCGACTACTGTTTTTTAACTGAGGTCACTGCTTCAAATCTGAAAGAAGACAAACTTGTAAGTAGTTTACGTTTTGTGTCTCTATTTGAAATATAAAAGAAGATAAACTTGTGTTTGCAGCATCTTAACGTTCTGTGTTTGCAGCATCTTCCTGTGGCTGCTACACGTTCTACTGCTTTGAACAAACAATGCCAAGAGACGATACTAGTGAACAAAGAGGGAAACTCATGGACTGTGAGTTTGCGTTTTAACGAATCATGCGGCATATATTACATCAGAAAAGGCTGGAGAAAGTTCTGTTTTGATAACATATACGACATAGGAGACTTAATTTTGTTCAATGTGGTTGGAGATGGGAAAAATTCTCCATTGATGTGCGTATGTCCAGAAAGCAAAGAGTGTTCTGAAATACTGAGCAAACACTTGACCATAAAGAGTGGTGAGTCTTTTCTTTTGGAGTTGAATTGCGAAAAGTGTTCTTTCTTATGGCTGAGTTTAGTATACTTTGTGGCTGAGTTTAGTATACTTTGTCTTGTTATGCATGTCACATTGCTTCTGGCTCAAATTCGTCGTCCCTTCGTCTCACCGGTCGTACTGCCTAAGGTTGTAATGAATGTACTAGCTAGGTCCTTGGGTTTGTTTCCTTCTCATAACTCTTGTAATGTACTCTGCTTCTTTTGGACTTGTAATGTACTCTTTTTTAGTCTCTTCGACTCAGCCGTCAATTTTAAAAACTCAGCCTCAATTTCAATAACTCAGCCTTAAAGTTCAATAACTCAGCCAGTAGGGAATAATAACCCAGCCGTCGATTTCAATAACTCAGCCAGTTGTGAATAATAACCCAGCCGTCAATTTCAATAACTCAGCCTGTAGAGAACTCGGTCACATTATTTAGTTAACTCAGCCACTTTGTATTATGAGATCTCTCGTATTATCAACTAATTAATAACTCGGTCGCATTATTTAGTTAATCAGCCACTTTGTATACAGAAATTGAAATTTCAGAGAAAAAAACTAGAATCCATAACCCAGTTGTAATACGACCAAATAGTCTACAAACTGAAATTGCAAAGAAAATCAAAATAAAAATACATCTTCACCACTTGCTTGTGTCAAAAACCAAGCTCATCGGTTCAAAATCACGGAAGAACTGCCCAACCTCTTTAATCCGGAAACAACGGTCACACATGTTGTCACCCTTACTGGTACCAATGGTCCACAGGCTGAACCAGTTTCTTTCCACAATAGCACAACATTGGCAACTGGTGAACGATGGCATTACAGATGAAATGAACTCCAACTTCTTTGAGCGGAAATCGTCACCATGCCACAAACCCCATCCCCATTTCACAGATCGCACTAGTTCCCCAACCCTAGCAGCAGATTCCCTTGTGAAACGAGCAAAGTACTCCTCTTCATTCCAAAATTTTTTCCTAATCATTGCGTATGCATACACGGCACGCTCATATCCTGCATCCGCTGCACTCTTCATGAGAGTAAGACCTTCTTCTCGAAGCTCATATGAGAAGAAAAAGTGGACACCCTTCATATATAGTGTGCTTGGGTTTCCCTCAGCGTAACAAGTTCGGAACAACGAATTAGGCATAGGGGCTTCCCATGGATATGATAGCAAATCAAAAAAATGATATACCCTACGCCGCTCTGTTAACGCCTTCATCGACTTGCACGAAGCTCTGAGGTTATAAAAATCTTTAATGGAATTACTGGCCACACGTTCAACAACTAACGCTTGAATTTCTTCAGGCATTTCGAGAATCGGGAAACCTTCCATTTTCTAAGATAATTAGATCGTGTCAACAAGGGTGAACTGATTGCGTGTTTATATAAAGAGTTGAAAAGTGGTCTTCTGTTTTCGAGAAGGCGACCTTTCATGATCCTCGCATGGCATGCAACGTTCCGTTTTATATTTCAATAACTCTGCCGTAAGAGCATTAATAACTCAACCGTACCATGTCATTAATTCAGTTTTATATTTCAATAACTCAGCCGTAAGAGCATTAATAACTCAACCGTACCATGTCATTAATTCAGTTTTATATTTCAACAACTCAGCTGTAAGAGCATTAATAACTTAACCGTACCATGTCATTAATTCAGTTTTATATTTCAATAACTCAGCCTTTAATTTCAGGTTAATTGTGACCAGTCGTAGCATGTCAATAACTCAGCCGCCATAACCGCAACCTTTCATGTGTTTGGGCGGGAACAAAATAACTCAGTATTAAATTTCTTCTTTACCTTTGGCATTCTAATACCTCTCTATATATAGTCCTCTTGTGGCTTTTCTCTCGTATTATAGAAACAGTTATGTCGGTTGTCCCTGGTTGGTTTCTATCGCTAGCGAACAATGTCAATGCTATTCTAAGCTCGGAAGATCGGGATAACCTACCCTTTCTGAACCCTGGTTTTGGTGTAAATGTTTCCAAAACCACCGTAGAGTGGTTTAGATTCTTGCATGACCTATCGGTTGCGATCTCACCCATTCTTCGAGAAGGGTGGGTTCATGAGTGGCCGACTTACCATGTCATTCTCGCTCATTTTAAGGAACGCTGGTTTCTTGAACTCGCTGTAAGCATCCATTTTGTATCCCTATTAAATTTGACAGCTGTTATGTTTCTAATATTTGTTATGTTATTTTATTTATTTTTTAGCGTAATAACACTTGGGATCCGAAGCATAATTACGAAGTTTGGGAGAGTTTTAATCGCGTAGCCAAAACGATATTTCGTCATCAAATGCGGGTGTTGAAGAGGAATTGGGCGCTTGGTGGGCAGAAGCCTGATTGGATGCTAACCAGAGTTTGGCTTGCTCTCGTGGATATGTTTGAAGAATGTGGACGTGATAACTTTGGGGTTTAGAAAGGTTGCGTTTGATATTTGAGATCTTGATATTTAGTTATGTTATTTTGAAAGTCAGCCGTAGCGTTTATGTAACTCAGTCGCTTTAATATTAATAACTCAGCCGCAGTAAATTATTAACTAAGCCTTTTATTTAACTCAGCCTTTTACTTAACTTAGCCTTTTAATTCACTCAGCCACAATATATTAATACTCAGCCTTTTATTTAACTGAGCCACGGTATACTCTAATTCAGCCTTTTATTAAACTTACACTTTTATTTAACTCAGCCACATATATTAGTAACTCAGCCTTTTATTTAACTCAGCCGCAGTAGACTATAACTCAGCCGTAGTAGAACTATAACTCAGTCCTAGCATGTCAATAACTCAGCCATAATTAGAAACATTAAAATCAATAACTCAGCTGTAATACAACATAGTCTACATATCAATACAACACTTTTAAATCGGGCAAGTTTTCACATTATTCCACTCTGTCTACAACGAGAACATGTGTGTTCTTTCCTAGGACGTTTGTTTTCAAGTGCAACCTCTAAAGAAGATTTCATCCTATTTTTATTAGGCCTTCCTGGCTGAAGACGAATAGACGGGGGAAAGCATGCTAGGTTAACCACGTTATCTGGAACTGGTAGCGCTGAATCAACCGGCATAACTGAATTGGCGTATGCGCTCACCAAATAAGTGCTGGTATAGTAAGGACTGCACAGGGATATACGACAAACATATTCCTGGACTCCGCAGCTGCAATTGCATGCGAACATGGTAATCTCTCCAGCTGGAAACGGCGGCATGTGCATTTTCTCCTTTCCAAGTTAACAACATGCAAAGACTCACCATATGTAACTTCAGTGTGATGAGTATCGATTCTTTGTATAGTCAACAGTCTCGCGGTAATAACACGACCCTATTATAAATAAAAAATGAACAATGAAAAATATTAGAGACTGAGTTATGAAATCTACTTAGGTTGACTTACTAAAATATTAGGCTGACTTATGACATCTATTTAGGCTAACTTATCATTGATACGACTTACTTATGAAATCTATTTAGGCTGACTTATCATTAATACGGCTGAGTTATGATATCTACTTAGGCTGACTTACTAAATGAAACGGCTGACTTATTTAATAAGTACGACTGACTTACAAGTAGTAGTTTCTCTACAGCATGTGTAAGCATGGTTCGCTGCGTTTCAGCATCCTCTCTCCGTTCAGTAAACCATCGGGTCATCATAACCCGTATCGATTCTAGTAGTCGAACAATGTTAAGACCTCTAGCATTTGATAATGCTCTATTCATTGATTCCGCTATGTTCGTAGTCATCAAATTGTACCTTTAGCCTGGGAAATGAACACGTGCCCACAGTTTGACATCGGCTCTTTGGAGGTACCCATGAAGCTCAAGATTAATAGCTTCAATCTCCTCGAACATTGTATTAAAGTCAGGCATCCTGAAACATCTTGCCGCTTTCTTCACCAGAGAAAATACATCTTTCCCTTTGTACCGTCCCAAAATGTTCTTATATAAATGGTACGTGCACATTCCTCGAGAAGCCAACGGATACACATTTCAAATAGCCTTCCCAATCGAGTTATGCCTATCTGAGATTATCGCAAGACCCTTGTCGTCAGGAATCAAAACTTTTAGTTGTGTAAAAAACCAGTTCCACGAATCGTCATTTTCTGTCTCAACCACACCGAAGGCGATTGGAAAAATCTGAAAGTTTCCATCCTGAGCTAGTGCTGTTAGAAGCGTCCCTTTGTATTTGCCATTAAGAAATGTACCATCGGCAACCACAACTTTGCGCATGAAAGGAAACCCATTTATGCTCGCGCCAAACGCAAGGAACACATACAAGAATCTCCCAAACTCATCGATTTGAAGACGAGTTATTGTATCAGGATTTGCTCTTCTAATCATGAATAAGTAAGAAGGAAAGTTTTCAAAACCACTCTCAGGTGTTCCCATATCGATTTCCCTTGCAAATTTCAGAGTCTTATATGATTTTCAATAATCCATCTGCCCAAATGAATACAAATAATATCTCAGCCAAATCACTTAAGTAACTCAGCTTGAACGTAAAAATAACTCAGTCGGATAACTTAAATAACTCAGCCGTAATGTATACATAACCCAGCCCATATACTTAACTAACTCAGCCAAAACGTTGAAGTTTAAATAAACCAGCCAGATTATTCAACTAACTCAGCTGCATCGTTCGATGTTTATATAACTCAGCCTATCACTTAACTAGCACAGTCAGACATTAATATAAGTCAGCCACAAAGTGTAGATATAACTCAGCTGTAACGTTGATATAAGTCAGCTATACTACAAAAATTACCTTGAGACCGAACTGTTTATTGAGAGCTATTCCCACACTCGTAGGTCGAACGGCCGGACCAACGTCGCCGAGAAAGTTTCTGTACAATTCTCCTAAAATATCTGGTGTTGCTTGTCGAGATCGATTAGAACGCTCAGTTACAGATTATGTATGTTCCGAATCGTAAATACGAACATAGAATGTCGGGGAATCCCCTTGTGTTGAAGCACGAACTCTCCAGAGACATCCACCAACCCAACATTTAACAATGAGTAAATCTGGATTGGATACTTCCACATCAAAATCAAATTGATCTCTCACTGTAAGAAGTTTAAATCGTCTTTCCAACTCAGCTTTACTCTGGTATCGTTGCCCAATAGCAAGGTTTAGCGAAGACATCTCCAACCTTAGAACCTCTGAATCCCCCTTAGATCCGGTCCAACTATAAGAAGTTTCAGTCGACTGAGATCTCTTTTTAGGAGGTAGTGTCGGTGAATCTTCGTCTTGTGCTAGAGACTCACCATATGAGCTAAAGTTATCATCTTCGGATGACGCACAATCTGAGTCGTCGAACATATCAAATTAGCTATCAAATTCACTGTCTTCTTCGCCTTCTTCATCTTCTCCAACATCTTTCTGTTTTTCTCCGTCCAAGGTATTCTCATTGTCGTTCTGTTCCTCCTCCAAACTAAAACCATCGTATCTAGATTCAACTTCTGAGACTTCTGCTTCTAAGCTGAAACTGTATAATATATTACTCTTCTCTCCCGCTCCGTCTTTCCGGCTGATCTCATCATCCTCGTTCTCTGTAATCTCTACACAGAGACGTAATCTTTCGGTTTTCCTTAGGCTTAAAAATATTTGCAATTGACGAGTATTGGAGATGTAAACTGGTGGCGTGTCGTGAGCCATTGTTTTCAAAGCTTTATTCGANTAATCTCTACACAGAGACGTAATCTTTCGGTTTTCCTTAGGCTTAAAAATATTTGCAATTGACGAGTATTGGAGATGTAAACTGGTGGCGTGTCGTGAGCCATTGTTTTCAAAGCTTTATTCGAGAACTGGTAGCTTAGCTGAATCTGATGGCTCGACTCATTCAATCCGTAATCATCGAGTACTGACTTTGCGAGTTCATCGTGTGTTGTTTTCTCATCTGCATGCAGAACAATACATCCTCTACTGTCGGGTGTGAATACATATATGTTTTTCTTAATCCAGTTACCTGAAACAATAATTACTGGATCCATAAGATTTTAGAGAAAGAGAAGAAGGTGAAGAACAGATAGCGGCGTCTGTAACATAAACCCTAATTTCGTTGTTGTAGTTAGTAATGACATGGAAAATAAAAGCTGACATGGATGATGACATGGAAAATCAGTAATTCAGCCACCAAACGAACATTTAAGTCAGCCACAATAAGTCAGCCACTTAATACACCGTATGTCAGTCAAAATGCGAATACTATTTTAGTAATTAACTTTTTGTTAGCAATCAGCCATAACAAAGATGAAACGCAAGAAGTCAGCTGTATCGTTAAATAAACCAGACGGCAAATGAATGCTATTCTAGTAATTAATCTTTCGCTAAAAAGTCAGCCGCAAATCAGCTGAGTTTACTGTTACTCCACTTTATGACGGCTGATTAAATATAACTCAGCTGTAAAAACATCTCATAATTCGGCCGGTCGACGATCAATTAACCAGCCGTGCTAGTTAACCCAGTCGTGTGGTAACTAGAATTCAGTCGGATTTTCCAGGAACCATCCTAAGGATGTATAAGTCAGTCGTAATATCTGACCGTAACTCAGCCGTTATCAAATAAACCAGCCAGTATTTTTTAAGTCAGCCATAACGATCGACTGAGTTATGTTCATAACTCAGCTTATTTCTCATAAGTCAGTTAGGTTAGTTAAGTCAGCCGCAACACACCTATATCTCGGCCGTAACGAAGTTCATATCGTATTGAGGCTGAGTTTTATGCCGCATTCTTACGTGGACCCGATTTTTTGTCTATGTGGCACAAAAAAGTAATGACATTCTCGTAAATATGTTTTTTCTCACAACGTAAAAAAAGTGCACGGTGGGTATTAAAAAAAATGTAGTAATAAAAAAAAGTTTTGTATGGTTGTGATAATAATTAATAAAATTCATACTAGTTGAGTTAACTTCCCTATGTTAAATGCTAAGTGACTCGTTCTGTTAATCTATGGCTATATGTTGCTTTACCAAGGCAAGCTCTACATGTTGCTTCCTGGAATGGCTCAACACCGCCGTATCTAGATCCAAATGCTCCGTCAGATACATAATCATAACAATTCTGAACAACAACACCGGGAACTTAGAATCCCAGAGAAACCCCCGAAGGAGAGAGAGAGAGAGAGAGAGAGAGAGAGAGAGAGAGAGAGAGAGAGAGAGAGAGAGAGAGAGAGAGAGAAAGAAAGAACAGAACTCTGAGAACGGAACCGTCACACCAACTAAAGAATCTCCCGAATGGAGGAGATCGTAGAGTGGACAGAACGGAAGCGAACATGGAAGGGAATGGGATCATTTTTCGTTTTAGTATTTTACGGTTTTCCATGGATCAAGATTGGTGGGCCAAGAAAATAAAACAGAACCGATAAAAAAACAAAAACCCAATATTGCCCAATTCTTTGTGTGACGTGGCGAAACAAAATGTTGTAATTGGATGATTATTTTTAATGACGTGGACCTATCTAAGGCTTATGCCTTTTAGTGTTGTATAGATTCGTGATCTGATTAGCTTGTCAAAATAATTTCAATTCAATATGTACCTATCCAAATATTCAGTATCTCGTTATACATAAAATTCATTTTTTTTAACCAGATATCTGATTCGATCCGTACAAATAAAATATAAAATAAATAAAAATCCAAATAATATAAAGGAAAACTATTTTATTACAAAAATAAAAGGGCAGTTCTCCTAAATTGCCATATTTTTTTTTCTTTTGTTCTCTCAAGTTAGAAATCAAAATAATAACCTTCATTAATAGAAAAAAGACTATTGTACCTCCAACTATTTGATAAAGTCAAAAAAGAAAAGAAAAGAAAAGAAAAAGAAAACCAGAGAACTCTCGAGATCAATCATCAAAGATGCCGCCATTGACGACGCCGGAGTCAGTATCACGGCGAATCTACAACCGTCACACTCTTATCGGTCGAAAATGAACTAATATATGTAAGTATTAAGCATTTCCGGTTCAGAACTGAAATTAGAGTTCTTAGTTAAAAAATCGGGGGTTTTCTCTTCTTTGAGTCGCTAATCATTTCTCTTCTACCAATCTCGTGACATAGCTATTTGGGACGCAGTTTTGATGCATCTGCAAGGATCAGTGATTCTTGGTGTTCAGGATAAATCTGGTGACCTTTGATATTGGTAAGAAAATTTCAATAAGGATTCATCTCTTAGTTTCTTGTTTGTTAGACTTACTTTGTTCATTCTTATTTTGATATGTTAATAGTAAATACATCCCGTGAAACTATGTTGTGTTGATTTCAGGAAGAATTTCTAATATATAGTTTTGGAAAGCCTTGGAGAGATTTTGAAAAATTCACGATTTTAGGAAAGGTTTGTAAAATCTTAAGAAAGTCTTCCAAAATATCCAATATTAGCAAACAAAAAAATTTGTAAACCTTAAGGAAAGCCTTCCACAATCTTTTATAAGTTAGAATTCTTAGTCAAAGATGGTTCTTGTTTTTACTCATCCGGATTTCACATATTGCTCGTGAAAATTGTAATGTGTTAATTTCTGGAAGAATTTATAATAGCTTGAAAAGCCTTCCACAGATTTTGGAAAAGTCACAATTTTAGAAAGAGTTTGTAAAATTTTAAAAAGCAATTTTTTTTTTTTTTGACTTGGTTACTTAGGATAGGAATTGCAATGGGAAATTCATTCGCTACCAGACTTCCACTGCCTATTTGAGGTATCCTATTGGTTCATAGACTAGAAAAACAGTGACACTAAACCAACATTCTAGTGTTTGCTTATATGAGTACTGTTAAGATGATTCTCAAACCAGAAGAGTTCAAGAGAATCACAGAGATGTTTATAGACATGTGACCAAGCTCAGCGAAAGGAGTTTATGAGTTCTTCAGTATACGCCTTTCTCACCAGAAGCATCATGAGAGTGATGACGATTGAAGTGTGGTTTCATTTTGGGGCTCATGAACATTATAATAGTGAAGAAAAATGCAGCATGGGTTCTACTGTGAAATATTGTTCATAAGCATATGCTTAATTGTATACATCTATATCATATTTAGGATAACATGGAACATATTTAGGATTAGTTTCCAAAACATATTCTGAGTGTATTCAAACAAAATTTCAGTGACATAAGATTAAACAATTTTTTTTTGTATGCTGTCAGCATCGAACTGAAGACCTCTTTGAGATAAAAAATAGTATTTAGCCACTGAGTTATGGTGTTAAGCTTGGTTGGCTTAATATTTAAAATTATATATTTAATCATTGTCTATTTAATTTCAAAAATGTTTGGATTCCCAATGGAATCAAACATGGAAGAATATACGGTCTGAGTAGAGTAAGAGTAGTGGTTTAGTCAAACATAAATTAAAATTTTTACAAACGTACTTATATACTGTATTTATATAGTCTGTGACATATTTAGGATGGATTTCGAGAACAAATTTTGAGTGCATCTGAGAAAAAGTCTCAATTATATATGTCATGTGTTTAGCCAAAATTAATGATTTGTACATCATATTGGTAAGAATCAAAATAGTTGTCTAGCTTTGAAAAATAAAATTAAGCAAAAGGTTTAGTATGCTATTAAAATCGAGTTCAAGACCTCTCAAAGTAATAATCATAGTGTTTAGCCATTGAGCTATAGTGTTGTATCTATTTTGTTTACTATTTAGTATTCTATATGATACTGTTGTTTATTTAATTCAAAAAATGAAAACGTTCGGCAAGGGAATCGAGCACGGAGGCATGTACAATATCAGTAGAGTAAGAGTAATTGTTAAACTGATAGGATACAAGATAATATTGCTTATTACCCAAACAAAAATGTACGTATATATTTATAAAAGCACATATACACATTTTCATGATAGCATGTAAAATATTTAGTACATATTTATGAAATGTATCATTAATAATCTAAGAAAGAAGAAAATCATACAAAAACAACAAAAGATGTGTTAGAACGATTTACATGTTCTCCATGCACAATATGATCAGTTACTCTGTTGGTTGATGAAATACCTATATGAACATGAGAAAAATTTCGAATATCATTCAAAAGAACCAAAGAAGCACATGTATCAAAAAGTGCCTTTTTAACAGCTAGATGAATCAAGAAGAACCTGTAAATTTTGAGTTGTTTTCGAAGTATTAGTACATAATAAGGAAAACTATTATGAATAATCTTAGAGAGTAGAAATTCATACAAAAACCACATCTAGAAGCTCTGAATGATTAACAAAACAAAGTTAGCGCATTACACTAGTACATATCATACCATCTCAAGTTTGTGTGTTATTGTACCAACATTTAACTGCAATAGCACCTTTATTAGGAATAACCTGAAAAATTCGAACTGTTTTGGAAGGATTAGTACATATTTAGGAAAACTATCATGAACATGATAAGAAATAAGAAAATTACACAAAATCAACGCAAACGATGTGAACGATGTATGTATTGGTTGTTTTCCTTGCATAGGAATAACAGCTACTCTGTTAGTTGGTAAAATCCTTATATGAACATGAAATAAATTTCAAATAGAATCAAGAGAACTCAAGAAGCACCTCTATTAGAAGTTGTCTTGTTACACCTAGATGAATCAGAACAAACCTGAAAATTTCGAATTGTTTTGGAAGGTTTAGTACATAACTTGAAACGATATCATGAATAGTCTTAAAAAGTAGGAATTCATACAAAAATCACATCTTAAAGCTTTGATGGATTAAAAAGAACAAAGTCGACTTACTACATTGGTACATATCATAGTACTCCATGTTTGTGTGATATAGTATCCAAATTTAAGTTATGAACAGCTAGCCCAAGCCATCCTTTGGAGTTTGATTCTTCATTTCTAATGTTTTTTCTGAGTTCACTCTTTTATTGGCAAACTTTTATAAAAGCAGTAATCTGCAAATAAAAGAGTCTCGATATTACTACACAACCCACTGTGACCTCTTGCCTCACTACATGGCCGAGCCATGATGACCAAAGTTGCACTAGAAGAGTTCCGTATGAAACGGCATAGTCGCCGTCGTTTGAACAGTGTTTTCTCTTGCTTGGTCATGATTCTCAATTGTCATTCTCGTCATGGCTTTCGCTAATTATAGCACCAGTCTCCACTTTCATTTCCTTCTCTTCTTATGTTATGAGAAGCACCTCAAACGCTCTTATCTCTAAAAAGCTCAAATACACCACAACTAAAGACGGTATAAGATCAAATCGAAACTCACATCTTCTTATTATAATTACATGAGCTTATATACAGAAGAACATATCTTTAGTCTTTATGACACATGTTTCTAGTCCCAAAGTTACTAATGTGGTACTTCAATTCTAAGATCCTTACAAGAACTTACTTTCACAGAAAAAAAATAAAAGGAAAGGTTGTGAAATTGAGGATAAAAAGTTACCTCTGAAAATATGAGGACTTCAGAATTCCTTTGTACTTGCTCGATGCAAGGTGGGAAAGATCAGATAACTCCATCTTGATTGATAATCTCCCCATTATAGGCGGATCTCATGAAGGTGGCGACGAATCTGATGACGGCGACAACGAATCTGATGACGGTGGATGTGATGATGGGAGAGGCAAATGTAGAGGCAGCGGATCTATTGACAATGGAAAGGAACACGACGGAATTAAGGTACACCGTTGGAGCTGAGGGACGACGAAGGCAACGTTTCAGAGACATCGATTGCTTAAAGTTTCTATCGTCTAAAAAGAAAATTTAATATAATTAGGGGATTAGTGAAAGGGGTATCATGGTAATTAAGCTTATTAAATGAAACTTATTTGTTCATTTCATCATTTGGAGGACTAGACTGAAAAGAAAAAAACTTGCTTTAGTGTCATCTAAGACAGTTTCATAAAATAAAAATTTATTTACTTTTGTAAACTTTAATAACTACAGTATTCATTTTGATAAATATAAATTGTAAACTTATATAAATGTAATAATTAAATAATTTCAATAAATAATTATTTAAATATATGTATATAACGGATCATATTGGATATTCGTTACTATAAATATTGGTATATGTGTTTTAATGGATATTATATATTAGCAATTGATTTGCTTCGTAGAGTTACAGATATCCATTTATTTTTGGTTCGAGTTGAAACAAATAACAAATCAAATCAAATTTGACGAATATTTTTTCGAGTCCTATATATGAGTTTGGAAAGATAAAAATAGATAAATTTTAGTACTAAAAATTTCAATTTTTTTTACAAGAGTCAGAACAAAAACTGGTAAATCTAGTAAAAATGAGTTGAATATGTGTGTCTTCGTAAAATTTACGATGAATTTACAAGGAAGTACTTGTTAAATCCTTGTAAAGTTTACGAAGAATTTACAACGAAATCATTGTTAACTCGCGTAATATATTATGAGGATTTAATATCAACTTCCTTGTACATTTGTCGTAAAATTTACAAACAGGGTAAGACGATATACTTTAAAAGTGTCACAACTACTTTATAATGAATGTTTACGAGGTTTTTAAGAAGAATATTTACCTCTTAGGTTAAATAAAAATTTACGAGGAAATCGTATGCATCATGTTTACGATGAAATAAATTGGTCATAATGCTAACAATGACTTTACGACAAGATGTCCCTTATGACGGGTGATATACGTCAAACCCGCCGTGATCGTAGTTAATTTGTTGTAGCACTATAATTACGATGAATTAACTACAAAAAGGCCTTCCTAATGCCTATGCTTTCTTGTAGTGTCCATGTAAAATAAATTTATTCTAACTTATATTAATTCAAAATGGGTGATAAAATATATTTCTGTCCAATAAAACTTGAAAAGTTTACCTAAGTAAACTAGCAAAATACATGGATTATTTGAGATTAAACCTCGTTGACCTGACCTATTCGAATAATTCCATTTTTAAACGTGTTAAAATTATAATGAACTTTTTTGATAATCGAAATAAGATTTTTTTCGAATAAAGAGCACCGATAAAAAACAAGATTTCTAGAAATTATCTCTTGTTTACTCAACATGATCAATTTCTCAAAAAACAATTCCGGCTCCGTTTGATGGTCCTCACCAAGTTTAGTTCGGTGGTAATTGGGAAGAAATTCAGATTATTTCAGGAACTGTAATACCAAACAATTTGGATGAACCCCGATTTTTTTCATGAAACCTAATTCATTAAGATGTAATTTTAACTAATTATACATTTTTCTCGGTAATAATGGGTGTACTAGTTTTACTGAGTTACACAGTCGCACTGAATGCAGATTTGTAGTATTCTACATATAGAGTATTACTTGTTATAACAAGGTAACACTTTGTAAAACTGCTTATGCTTGTTAAAAATCAATTTAGTAAAATATTAGTGTATAAACTAAAAAATAAATGAGTGTATCTTCACAAAAAAAGAAGAAAACTTCAAGCTGAAAATAAGAAACAATCACCAAAGCCTAGTGTCCGGAATAGGTATATCCGGCTCAAAATCACAGTAAAAAAGACCTAACTCTCTGATCCAGAAGCAGTGATTACACATATTTTCACGCTTACTGTTCTCAGCATACCAAGGATTCCAACCATGTTCCTCATATGGAGTACATTGAAAATTATAGAACAAGGGGATGACCTTTGACATAAACTCATCCTTTTTTTGTTAGAAAAGCAGCGTTGTGAGACATACTCCAACTCCCGCGAGATCTAACCCCTTTGCCTATCCTTTCAACATATTTCCTTGTGAAATGAGAGAAATACTCTTCATCATCCCAAAATACCTTGCCTATCATAGCGTAGGTGTACAAAGCACGTTAGAATCCTGCATCCTCTGATCTCTTAATTAAGAAAGTCCTTCTTCGGGGAGGTCAAAACGAGAAGAAAAACTGTTCACTTTTAATGTAAAGTGTACTCGGGTTTCGTTCGCGTAGCAAGTGTGTAACAACAAGTCATAGACTTGCTTATGTATGTTCCAAGGTAAGTTAAACACATCAAAGACCAACGTTTCGCATCGATCGACGCTACCTACTTTCGTCGAACAATTCTCGTCAAACCTCAACCGATCTCGCTTCATCATCGATCGACACAGAACAATCTTCGTCGACCCATTCTGATCACTTGACATCGACCAAAACCGATCAACGTACATCGATCGATTCTCAGCCGCGAGACATTGTTGTGCCTTTGATTCTAACCACGCACGCGAATGGAAACCTGTATGACCAGGAAGGTCATCTGTCTATTGCACACACGCTTGTGGCACATGTACCCTACTGTGGGACGCCACATGAGCATCCTATGGACCATCTAGAGAGGTTCGAGGATCTCATTGCTGCTATCAGAGTTAAAGGAGTCCCTGAGGACTACTTATTGTGTAAGCTCTTCAAGTTCTCACTAGCTGGAGAGGATGAACATTGGCTCAAGCAGTTATGACCAGGATCACTTACATCCTGGGCTGACATCAAGAATGCGTTCCTGCACAATTTCTTTGACGAGGGACGAGCAGAAGAACTAAGGAGCAGAATTGCTACTTTCACACAGAAGCCTGGAGAGTCTTTTAAGGATTCTTGGCAGAGATTTAAGTTCTTCCAGCGCTATTGTCCACACCATGGGTTTAATAAAGTACACCTGCTAAGTACTTTCTGTAGAGGAATCGCTTTGAAGTATCAGAGTGCTCTGGATAGCCAGCAATGGAAGCTTCAACACTAGGAATCTAGAGGAAGCTGTGAGGCTTATTGAGAACTTAGCAAACAGCAGCAGTATCAAGAACACTGATTCTGAAAGGAGGAAATCTGTAGCATTCCTTGGGAAAGAACAATTAGATGACGTAAAAGCTCAGTTGGAGAATGTCAATCAGCTACTTATGAGGCAGGTTTGCTCAGCAGAAGGTGTAGATGATGAGGATTCATATTTAGCAGATGTGAACTACATTGGAGGAACTGGATTTCAGAGGCCTGGGAACCAGTTTGGAAACATAAACTTCAACCAGAATCCACAGTTTCAGAAACCCTACAGAAACTACATAAACAACAAGTAGTATGGAAATTCTTTCTATCAGAAGCCACCACCACAGACTCATGAGAGCAAGATCGAAGCTATGCTTGATCAGGTTCTTCAAGGACAGCAAAGGCTGGCAGTGGAGTTCAGTGGGAAGATAGATACTGTCTACAAGGAGTTGGACACTAAAATTGGAGCTTTGAGCACTTAGGTCAGGAAACTTGAGACTCATGTTGTTCAGACTGAAGAGGCTGTCAGGAGGCAAGAAGGGATGAACCTATGAGACACCACGTCCATGCCATACTGGATGATGATTTCTGGCAAGAAATTCGCCATATAAAGATGGGAGAGGACGAGCCTAAGGAGGAAGTTTATCGTGATCTCGAAGTTTCATTCCTGAATCGATCGATGGATTTGCATACATATCGATCAACCGAGTTCGAGAGATATCGATCGACAGGTTACCATTATTATCGATCGACGCCTACTGAATCGTCTGAAACATACAATGCCATCCGGATCATGACCCATGCGGAGTTTGCAGAGAAACACCAGAATCCATCCATCCCTTCTTTCTTCATTGTCTATCGACACACAGAGCTTGTCAACGCTCGATACGATCCCACTCCAATCGATCGATCCGACACTTTCACATGTCGAGTGCCGATGCAGACATGGATCAACCCACCCAAACCTACACCAGAACTTATGGACATTGATAGAACCACTACTGAGAAGACTCTGAGGAGAAGGAAATAAAAGGTTCCTAAGCATCTTAAGAGAGAACCAACTGATAAGGAGATATATGGTTTCACTAAGAGAGTTCTCAGAATCCTACTAGAGAAATCTTTTGATGAGGTTTATTATACCAACAGACTGTGGATGTTCTTCAGAGAGACTAGGAAAACTGAAGAAGACATTAGGAGAATGTTTCACCATGTTAGGGAAAAGATGAGACAGAGAAAGACATTGAAGAAGAAGAGTGATCCTGGGAAGTTTGCCATACCATGTTCTGTTAAGAGTGTTAGGTTTCCACATGCTCTATGTGACACATGATCATCAGTCAACATCTTACCTAAAGTCATGGCAGACAATTTGGGTTTGAAAGTAGAACCTTCAAAGGAATCATTTACTTTTGTAGACGGTTCTGAGAGGAATTCAGGAGGTATAATCATGGACCTGGAGGTGCAGATTGGTAATGCACTAGTTCATGTGGATTTTCATGTCCTAGATGTCAAGTTAAATTGGAATTCTTCACTTCTCTTGGGGAGAGCTTTTATGGCCACAGTTGGAGCAGTTTGTGGCATGAACACAAACATATTTTGTCTTACTTTGATTGATCCATATGTTTTTTATGACCCAGTTCGTGTTTTTAAGAAACATGTACATTCATTGGAGTCTGGGAAGGCTAGATTGATTGCAGCTTGCAAATGTGAAGCTGAGTACGAAACTGACTATTCCGGATCGATTGGCACTTTATCATCGTCATCGATCGATTCCATTCACCAGCCAGCGACCGATTCCGCATACAAAGCATCGATCGACAGCCAGTCTAAACATGGAGCCCTGCCAAATCATTGTTATCCAAATTTTGCCTTACAAGTTGCAAGCAACAAGCAAGATGATTACTTTATAGGCAGTTGGGCAGACAGTGGTTTCCATGAGAGCTTTGCCATAGATACATCATTCTTATCAGATTCAGAAGATCACAAAGAAGAACATGATGCGAATTATGATGAGGAGTATACAAGAGAAATTCATGCCATTCTCACAGAAGAGAGACTCCTACAACCCATCAAAAAGATGAAGCACACAACATCGATCGACACGGTTAAACCTGAATCTATCGACACCAAGCCAAAGCAGCCAAATAGAATTCAACAATCGATCGATCAACATCGATGAATCACAATCCCACCGACCTCAGGAGATTTGGTAACTTTCCAAATTTTCCTAGGGAATCTAAGAAGATTCACATAATAGAAGTAGTCAAGATGCAAGCACCTACTACCTTTGGGAAACAAAGCAAGAGAGGCCCGAGCTACAGAGATCAACATGGCAAAGCAACTAATGCAACATTCGACCAGCCAAAGGTTGCCACCTCTCGTCAACCATCAATCGACACCACCACCATCAAATCGATCGGCTTTAACCCTACAACTCTTACTTACACTAAAAAAATATTCTGTTGATGATTTTCTAAAACCAGATGAATTTGGTGTTATCAGGGATCTAGAAGGTAATGCACTAGCAGTGGATGGAAGGATTCACATGCGTCCAAAGAAGACATAGCAAATATCCTTCAGATGGCCAATGGACCAGAAAATATCTCTCAGCAACAACTTGGTGCAATGCAGCAATCAATGGACACAGAAGCAACACTATCAATCGTCCAGTGCACTTCTCCAGCGATCGACAAGACGTCACGTACATCGGTCGATCTCAACAAAACTCGCAATGCAGTTTGGGAGCTAGAGCTCTACACCAAATATGAGATAAATGAGATGAATGGTTGCATGAGTGATTGGCAAGAGGAAGTAATAGCTAAGCTCACCAACAATCAGAACACATCATACATAGTTTTGCAAGGAGGCATTACAGGATTGACAACAAGAGTGAAAGAGATGGAAACAGAATTAGTTAGACTGAAGACACAGCGTTTGCAATCGATCGATGTCAACAAGGGCTCAACGATCGATGCTAGCAACGGATCAGCTAAGAACAAACCGATGATGGATCAGATAACTGCATGCGATACCAGGATTGACGCGATAGATCACCACCTCACCAACAACATCAACTGGTTAAGCATGATGATTAATTTTCTAAATCAAGTTTTGGATGAAATCTTTGAGGAGGGACACAAGAAACGCAACGATCGATAGCCACACTAGGAAATCGATCGATGTTGGAAAACTACCAGAGCAAGATTTCTACACCAGAGCAGAAGTTGACCAAATTGTTGAGAAGATCTACTACGTTTTGAACACCACTGATGACAGGCTTGACAAGCGATGTGACGACATATTCTTCCCTTTCAACAACAACATCACTGCACTACGTTCAGGAACAGAACTGTTGAGGAAGGAAGTAAGAACAATTCAGAAAAGACTCGCATGTCGACCTATGTTCATGCAATCGATCGACATCAACAAAGAGCCGTCGATCGATGATGTTTCACCAGAAGAAATCGACAGTACCACTCATGAGGCGATCGATTCTAAATCCGTCCCATAAGGAAATCAGCTGTTAGGAGAGATTACAGACCATGTCTATGATACAATTCAATGGAACCGCAACAGAATTGAGAGTCTTCAAGAAAGACTTCAGAACATTGCAGATACAGTTATTAAGATGGATGCAAGATGGGCCAGAAGTGATGAAGCCACAAGAAGTTTCATGGCTACTTGGTTCAGCATCAACAGAAAAGTTGTGGATACTTGTTTTCCAACAAGTAGCTCCTTTTCCACACCATAGCTCACCCAGTGCAACATTCAAGCTAAATGATTATAACTAAGCGCTGAGTGAGAGGCAACCCATTATTAGGTAATTTTTCTTTTGGTTTTCTTTTCATTTACTTATTCTTTTCCGGTTTACAATTTTTGCAAGTTTTCCAAAAAAAAAATATCTAAGGAGAATCGAATGACCATCTCGTCGACTGACGCGTACCAGTCGATATCAATCGACAGACACTCACCTGCGACGATCGATGCTCTTCTACTCACATCGATCGATTATTCAGTTTGGTCAGGTCCATTTTTCTCCCTTATTCAATTCAGTACTTATGATTTCTTTTCTTTCGCCATAACTCCGATTTTCTTTACACTGGGAAAATGTAATTTAAGTCAGGGGGGAGGTTTACTGATGTTTTATTTGCTTTGTTATAAAATTTTGTTTTCAAAACTATTTTTTATTAAGCTCAAGAAAAGGGATAAGGATCGTATTTGATTTATACTTGTTATCTAACCATTTTTTTTCGCACCATTCTAGACTCTATGATTACAGATAGTACTAAAGATGCTAAAGGGGATCAACCAATCAGATATCCACATTTGCTTAGATTGTTTGAAGGAACCAAAACTACCTCCAACACTAAACCTGACACTACTGCTTGTCTTGGGGCTTGGTTACATTGGATCGGATTCCTCCTTCAGGTCTGAAAGGTATAAGTATGTAAACTTTTGGTTTCCTTCTCTTCTCTCTTTGGCATCTATAAAAGAAAAGATTGAAATGATTTCTTGAGATGCAGAGGGGTAGGTACATTACCAATGACCCCGCTATTGTAATTTAAAGGAATGATCACACATTGTGGTACGAGGGGTAGGTACATTACCGATGACCCGATTATTCACCTAAACTTTGTCAAAATAAAAATCAATAAGGTGAACAAGATGGAAGGCATTAGTACTAGTTTTAATTCACTGACATTGAATTATTAAAGATTCAGATAAGAGGGATATAGGGAGAAAAGAAACCAAGATATGACCACCTGTTTACTTAGATACATGCTGAGGTAAGAGTCCAAGTATCCTCTGATCAATACTCCCAAGGTAAAGCCTACACTTTTATTTTATGCAAAGAAATGAGGTTAGTTGAGGGGAATGTCATATAATATTTGCGAAGTTGTTGGTTAGATGAATCTGGTTGCTAAGCTAGGATATTGCATAATGAACTTCTGTGATTAGAATGTTTTATATATGGATTGAAATATTATAGAGGTTATGATTTCAAAGTTTTAAATCAGTGAGTCCCTATTCTTTTCAAACCTCTTTCAGAGAGACTACCTGTTTGTTTTGCTTGAGGACAAGCAAAAAGGTCAGTCTAGGGGAGTTGATATACCATGATTTTGACATGTTTTTAGTCATGGTATATTAGTGTTTTTACAACTATTTACTACACTATAGAAGCTTTTAAGCATATTAATGAAATTAGGAGTATTTTGGAAGAAAGTGATGTTTTTGGAGCATTTTTGAGAGAATTGGAAGAAGCGTTCGATTCAGACTCGATCACGAGGTCGACACAGAGAGACCCGGATCGATCGACATGCATCCTGCATGATCGATCGATTATCAAGACCCAGAAGCCAATTCAAGAGCCAAGTTAACTTGAAGCCCAATCATCACCAAATGACGATTTTACCCCTGACGAGTTATAACCTAAGATTATATATTTTGCCAAAGTGTTAGAGGCAAGAGAGAGGAATTTTTTTGAGAGAGATTTTTGTATTCTTTTCACAGCAAAGTTTTAGGGTTTATAGTTTGGAGAGAAGATCTTCAGAGAGATTTGATATTGGAACTCGAGTGTTTTCTACTTATCTATTTATTTATAATATGCAGTTTTATTTATTTACTTATGTTGTGAATTGCTTAGTGTCTGAGTAGTTTACTTGTTAGGATTTGTGTTTAAATAGGTTAGAGGGATTAACCCCAACTATAGGATTGCTAGTTGTGATACTCATTTTCGATTAAGTAATTGTCGTGCTTAATTGAAATATTTCCTTTTTGCTCATTTATTGTTTTTACTATTTATACATTCACCTAGAGTTATATTTGATCTATTAGGTTCCCTAGCTCCTTGTGGATTCGATTCCTAAGGACTACAGTTGAACCTCTTATTTGAGTGAGTAATTCACTCCTTAGGGTAATTTGAGTGATATCACAAGGTCACCAATGTCAAAGACTAAGCGTCGGCGACGCTTGTATGCTGAGTCTTTATACTTTTTTGAAGCTGCTTTCAAATGATATTGTGTAGACGAATGGACATGTGCAATGGTCTGAACTAAAGCTGCTGCATCACCATGAGAGCGTGTACGATCACGCAGGTTAGAGAGCGCCACATGACAATGTAAAATGATTCCATAGATAACCTGGAAAGGACAGAACCCTGTACTCCAGTTTCTGGCGTGATTATGGGCGAACTCTGCCTGAGGAAATTTCAAATCCCAAGTTTTAATCGCTCACCAACATGGAACCTTAATAGATTGCCGAGAGAATGATTAACAACCTCCTCTTGCCCATTAGATTGAGGGTGATATCTGGAGCTTATGTCAAGCGTTTTTCTCAAGAGCTTCCACAATGATTACCAAAAGTGACCAAGAAAGTGAGAATCACGGTCACTAACAATGGAAAAGAGCAAGCCTATAAATCTCCCGAAAAAACAATGAAGCTATTTGGATGGCATCAGTGGTCTTTTTGCAAGGGATGAAGTGCACAATTTTTGAAAATTGGTCAGCAACAACGAAGATCGAATCAAAACCCGTTTCAGTGCGAGGAAGACCCATTACGAAGTCCATACTAATGTCTGTCTAAGGCTGAGTTGGTGTTGGTAAATGCATATATCATCATGTGTTTGTTGCGTGGCCTTTAGATTGTTGACAAGTGACACATCGTTCAAAATATCGTTTCACTTACCGACAGAGAGAAGGCCAAAAATAAGAATATGACACAAGCTCAAACATGTGATCTCGTCCTACGTGACCTTCACAATGCAACTCCGAAAGTAAGTGTAATCTCAAACACATCCAGGGATGCAAAGTCAATCACCACGGAAAAAGCCATCGTGAATAGCATAGTTGGAAGATGTGACACCTTGCAGTACCTCCTGGTAAATCTTCCCAAAACACAGATCAGTGGGATAAAGATCTGCGAAGAAACCAAAATGTAGTACAGAAGTGTGAAGGACCGCCAAGAGAGAGAGAGAGAGAGAGAGAGAGAGAGAGAGAGAGAGAGAGAGAGAGAGAGAGAGAGAGAGAGAGAGAGAGAGAGAGAGAGAGAGAGAGAGAGAGAGAGAGAGAGAGAGAGAGAGAGAGAGAGAGAGAGAGAGAGAGAGAGAATGGCGACGATTTAAAGCATCTGCAACTCGATTGCACAGGCCAGAAGTGTGTTTTATCACGAAGCTAAATTGTTGAAAGTAAGCAATCAAGAAAACATGTGTTGATGAAACCTTTCCTTGGCTGCTTAAATGTTTGAGTGCATCATGATCAGTATAAAGAACAAACTTTTTATGAAAAAAATGCCTCCAATACTTTATAGCATGTACGATTGCATAGAACTCCACGTCATAAGTGCTATAACAAGGTGTGACCAGCCAAGTTTTTTGTTGTAGAAAGCTATTGACGGTCCCTTTTGACTAAGTACTGCTCCTACACCAACTTTAGATGCATCACAATGCAATTCTAAAGGTAGTGTGAAATCGGGAAGGGCAAAGACCGGGACCGTGCACAATTTATACTTGATGATCGTGAATGCTTGTGCTGCCTCTAGTGTCCATACAAACTGACTGTCCCGAATGTAATCGGTTGTAGGTGCCGTTATACTGCTGAATTGAGGGAAAAAGTGTCTATAAAATGATGCCAAGCCATGAAAATTTTGTACTTCAGTGATTGTAGTAGGACTTACCCATGACTGAATGGCTAATATCTAGTCGGTTCAACCACGAGGACCTGAGCCGACAACATGTAACCGAGAAAGTGTTAGTGGGGGAACCAAAACTTCCATTTATTTCAATGTGGCTAAGAACTTCTCACCGCGTAAAACGGCCAACACCACAGAAAGGCGGCTAATATGATAGCCAAGAGATGTGCTGAAGATGAGAATATCATCGAAATACACTACCAAAAACTTTCTGATAAAGGGCCAAAGAGCTTAATTTTTCACATGCATGAAGGTGCTTGGTGCATTGGATAAATTGAACGGCATGACCATCCATTCGAAAAGACCCTCACTTGTCTTCTATGCTTTTTTCAGTAATCTTCATGATTGATTCGTATTTGATGATATCCACTTTTAAGATCGAGTTTTGAAAAGTTATAAATGTTCCAGTTTGATCAAGTAAATCATCAAGACGGGAAATCGGGAAATGGTAACGAACATTGATCTTGTTAATTGCTTTACTATCCACACACATTCTCCATGAACCGTCTTTTTTGGAATGAGCAAGGTGGGGACTGAACAAGGCGATAATCTTTCCTGAATAATTATTCGGCGATGAAGTCTTCCACTTGTCACTTTAATTCTTTGTGGTCACTTAGACTCATACGGTAATGAAAACGATTAGGTAGGGCAGCATCTGGTATGAGGTCAATGCGATGCTGAATATCGCGTAGAGGAGGGAGGCTGTTTGCGAGGTCGTCTAGGAAAAACTTGGCAAAGTCTCATAGAACTTTGGTAAAAGCTGTCGGGATTGCTTCTTTTGAAACAAGGACATTGGTTTGGTAATGATAAGCACGACCATGCTAGCATCATGCAACGCTGAAAGAAATGGTGTTTTTTTTTGTTGAAACAACACCAGGTTTGTTGATTTGATGGTTGTATCTGGTGGAGATGGTTTTAAGATGAATTTGCGATTTGAAAAGGTGAATCTGTAAGTGTTGAGGAACCTGTCATGAATGACGCGTCTATCAAACTCCCTAGGCCATCCAAGAAGTAAGTGGCAAGTATCCACAGGGACTATACTATATCTCAATAAACTTGATCCTTGATATATCATGGATTTTACCCGTTTTCAGCCATGATTTATATATGTTTTTGGAAACAAAAGGATACTTTAGTGTCTTTTTAGAGCTTTTACAGATTCAGGTACTCACTGGTGTAAAACATGCATTTTGGAGCCAAAATGGAGACTTTATGAAGATATGAGCAAAACGATGTTTAAGCTATCGACCGATGCACGTTGAGAGCAATCGACCGATAGATGATTACCCGTATCGATCGATAATGCTGTTATGCATCGATCGATACATAAGTTATCCAAGCGATTAAATGAAGATTAGAATCCCTAATTGCTTCACAAGAGTTTTAATAATTTACACACTAAGTCCCTGGCCGCCTGTTAGGTTATATTAAGAGGGTTTTGTACTAGTTTAGGTAGACAATCTTGGAGACCTTTTAGACCTAATAAGGAGAAGCATCTAGCTATCTTTTGAAGAGTTTTGATGGAGAGAGAGATCTGAAACTACAATTACAGAGAAGATCTTGAACTCCCTTTTTACTTATTGTTTCTTTTTATTATTATCATAAAGTATTATTCAGACCATCATGACTTTGTCTCTCATGAATATGTTTGAGTAGTCTCTCTTGCTAGATTTAGGTTTCTCATTAAGGTTGACTCATGCATTGAATAGAACCATTATTAGGGTGTTTAAAATATAGTTTTCAATCTAGTTATCAATGAATGCTAAGGCCAAGGATTGATCACCCTTATCTCTGATATTAGGGTCAATTTGGACAAGCGATAGCTTGGCAAATCCCCTAAGTCTAAGTTAATTTAATGAAGACTGGATACCCCATTCAAACATACCTTTACCACTCGCTGGATGCGATATCGATCGACGTAGCGACAGCCATGTCGACCGATATAGCGGCATTAGTATCGATCGATAGTCTCGATAGAAACATCGATCGATATTCCCTACAGGTTATCGGACGATAGTCCTAACCCGAGATCTAGTAGAGTTAACCCTTAAACTCCTTAAAAGTTTGAATCTAGAACTATGAATAATAAAAACCCTTTACAACTTGCATATGTGTCATACCTGAGAAAACACCTAAGTCTAACTACCTTCTTTCTTCTTAACAAATCAACCAATCAATCAAGCATTTATTTACCACCTTTTAAGTTACTGTTTAAAATCTTATTGTCTAGCTTTATTTCGAAGACTTAATAATCTGTTGTGTAATTCTAGAGTCTCTGTGGATTCGATCCCTAAGTACTACGATTGAACCTCTTATTTGAGAGAGTAATTCACTCCTTAGGGTTAAACATTTGAGTGATATCAAATTAGGCGCCGTTGCCGGGGACTCTTTCTTATTACCACCAGATTTAGTTGAGAATACAGTCTAGAATTTTTATTTATTGTTTACTTAATTCCTTTTTGTTCTTTCTCTGATTAACAGGGAATCCAAGATGGAAAAGACAGATTTCAGCCCGGTATCGACCGATGACGTGACCGGTACATCGAGCGATATGTTGACCGAGAAATCGATCGACATAGACCATCTCACATCGATCGATATAACCGAGCCGGAAGCAGGTAAGTCTTTACTGGCCGATTTAATTAATGAGGAAGTAGTCCCCAACGAACCAGTAAGTCAGTTATGCAATAAAACAAATGAATTTACAGTTAAACAGGGGACTGAAATCCCTGACAAAAACAATCCATCTTCAACTGAAGATGTAGGAAAATTGCAAGACTATTTAGATCCCATTAAGATCTATTTCAATATGTCAGCTATCAGACTACCAGATGATGAAGTAAATAAGTCTACACTTAATTTTGACTACATCAATCTGGTACAAAAGAACCCTTTCTGTGGTTCTGTCTCAGACCACCCCCATGAGCACATAGATTATCTAGAAGGATTCGCACTTAATGTGGGAACCGAAATCCACACTGTCGATTTTCCGTCAAATATGGAAACTTAGGGCGAAACCCTAATTTTCCCGAGGTCCTGGATCTCTGCGGAAATCACTAAAACAAACGGATTTAAAGGAATATGGATGAACAACAAAGAATAAAGAGATAAGAAATGGTAAGAAAGCTTTTATTGAATAAGAATCGACAACTGTTACAAGTAGAATTGAAGAACTTAGACGTTAAAACGTTCTAAGGATCTGAATTGCTAGTCTAAACGCTAAGTCCTAAATTCTAAGCTAGCAGCCGTCTCTTCTAGGTCTGTTTTTCGCCCCCCTCTTCTGCCCTACGCCTCTGGTTTATATACTCCTTGCCTTGACGGTTCGATCTTCCCATTTTGCCGGATTTGAGCATTTCGGGAATCTTCCATTTTTCTCGATCCTTCCTTTTCTTCCGCGGAAATCTTCTATTTATCTTCAAACTTGCCTTTATTCTCCTTCTGTGAGTAAACCGTCAAAATGTTATCAAATCCGCGGGTTAGATTCCATTGAAATCGCGAGATGGGTTTTTATCGAGTTTTAGGTCCTTCCGGGCCGTTTTGCGATAAAAACCGTTTTCCGACTTTATACGGGATCGTTTCCTGATCTGACATCGTTTTTAATAAATTACTCGAGTTAATCGTGAATTTTACGGTTTACTCGACTTTTTATTAAAAACACGTTTTTACGACTTACTCGGCGTTTTTTATTAAAAGCGCGTTTTTACGATTTTAACGAGAAATCTCGAATAAATCGTATCGTTTAGGCAATGTTCGGTTTTTCGTTTAACCGTCGCCGTTTTATACGATTTCCTTGAGTTCTTTCCGAGAAAACGAAGTTTTACGGTTTTTATCGTAAAACTCGAACGGTAAGTCGGATCGAGACGGAACGTGAGACGTTTTAGCCGTAGTTTAAAATGCGATCGTGTCGAAAGACGTAAGTTTTGAATCGGGGATGTGGGAAATCGAGGCGCGGGATGTCCGAGAAGTTTTTTTAGTTCGCCCATGGGCGAACTAGTCGTGACTAGTCGTAAAACGATTCTCGAGTTTTATAAAACGATTCTCGAGTTTTATGAAACGATTCTCGAGTTTTATAAAACGATTCTCAATAAAACGATTCACGAGTTTTGTAAAACGATTCTCGAGTTTTATAAAACGATTCTCGAGTTTTATAAAACGATTCTCGAGTTTTATAAAACGATTCTCGAGTTTTATAAAACGATTCTCGAGTTTTATAAAACGATTCTCGAGTTTTATAAAACGATTCTCGAGTTTTATAAAACGATTCTCGAGTTTTATAAAACGATTCTCGAGTTTTAT
>CAKOAT010497376.1:144862-178007 GCA_932364175.1 Eruca vesicaria subsp. sativa
GATTCTCGAGTTTTATAAAACGATTCTCGAGTTTTATAAAACGATTCTCGAGTTTTATAAAACGATTCTCGAGTTTTATAAAACGATTCTCGAGTTTTATAAAACGATTCTCGAGTTTTATAAAACGATTCTCGAGTTTTATAAAACGATTCTCGAGTTTTATAAAGCGATTCTCGAGTTTTATAAAACGATTCTCGAGTTTTATAAAATGATCCTCGAGTTTTATAAAGCGATTCTCGAGTTTTATAAAACGATCCTCGAGTTTTATAAAGCGATTCTCGAGTTTTATAAAACGATTCTCGAGTTTTATAAAACGATTCTCGAATTTTATAAAACGATTCTGAGTTTTATAAAATCACTTTTGCGGAAAGTAATGATCTCCCTTTTACAGAAGCTATCGCAGACGTTGATTTCGAGAGTACGGTTTTCGACACCAACACTTAACGATACTAATCATTGCAAACTTTTTCCTTTTTCCTTGGGGAGGTTAGCCAAAAGTTGGTTGAAACAAATACCAGCAGGATCTCTAACTTGCTGGGAAGTCATTCGCACTGCTTTCATCAACGATTTTTTCAATGAGACCCGATATTGGGATGTGAGACATAAACTCTCCACTTTCCTTCAAGGCCCACATGAATCTTTGGAAACGCTTGGACTAGGTAAATAATCACCAGCGCGATTGTATCCACCATGGTTATTCTGAACCCGAACTTCTTAAATTCTTTTACGGAGGTCTCGAGTTGGATTACCAGATCACGCTAGACAACGCGAGTGATGGAAATTTTAGCTCCAGGACCCATGCAGAAGCAAATTATTTGATTGGAAACATAGCTATGGTTAAGTCCTACGAAACTAAAGATAGAGAACGAAAATCTAGATCCAAGAACGAATCTCAAATAAATGAAATTAAGCAATCACTAGATTCCCTTAACTCTCTCATTAGAAAAAGAGACTCTAAGGTGACCCACAGCTACAAAGATGTCCATTCCATTGAGAAAACCTTCTTTAAACCAGAAAGCCCTCAGGACTATACATTTAACATAGATAGTTTCACCCAAGGCTACGACACTTCCATTGGAGTAAACAGAGGAAGGGTCAAGACCAGGATGAACCACGTTCTCACAAAAAGTCATAAATTAGAGTATACCGTAGATGCCAGGTTAGATAGCACCTGCAGCAAAATGACGGAAGAACTTGACGCTTTGCGATGGAGAATAAGAGACCTTGAAGGTGATATTGCCCATACCGCAGAAAGTATCAAGAGAGAAGCAGGATGTCTGCCCGGGAAGACTGATACAAACCCGAGACGTCACGTAAATGCTGTAGTTTTGAGAAGTGGAAAAGAGCAAGCTCCAACCATTAGGGAAAACCCTCCTTCGGGAGAAGACACCGAGATTCCAAAAACGGAGAAACCCATTCCTAATCCCATTCTACTCCGTGACTCGTTAACCACTGGCCCACAAAACAAGGAAAATGACAAGAAGACTGAAAAGCCAGTGATCATTCTCGATGAGGAGGAAATTGACGATATCGATCGATACGATGATACTAATATCGATCGATACGATGATACTAATATCGATCGACAAACATCCGCAAAATCGAAAGAAAGTCTGATACCCACCGGACCAACTATAGAACGGGTGTACAACACTTTACCTCCTTATCCTGGCAAATCTAATTCCACGCGCAGCAGGGATAAGGAAATCTGCAGACGGACTTTTGAACGCGTTAGTGTAGAAATACCACTTATTGACGCTATTCAAATTTCGCCAACCATACGACAATATGTCAAGGGAATGACAACCAAGAGTTTTTCAACGGAGAAACGCAGTGTCATGATGGTGTCTGCAGAAGCTAGTGCTATAATCCAAACCCCTGAAAAGAGACCCGATCTTGGTAGTTTTGTTCTTAGATGTACAATCCAAGACAAGCTATTTCCGAGAGCACTCTGTGATTTGGGCTCTAGCGTAAATTTGATGCCGCATTTCGTTGCCACATCCCTTGGGTATTCCGAATTTACACCAACTAACATCCAACTAGTTCTCGCAGATAGATCTGTTAGGATCCCAGAAGGAGTACTCGAGGATGTGCCGGTACAAATCGGCGGATGCATTGTTCGACAGATTTTGTCGTGTTGCATTACAAGAATGGACCAAGAGATCCGATTCTATTAGGAAGACCTTTCCTCGCTACTGAAAATGCTATTATCGACGTCAAAGAAGGACGAATAAATCTTAACATAGGCAATATTCCTATGAGATTTGATATGGAAAAAGTCGTCACATCGCCTTTACTAGATAAGCAATCCTCTTATGTCGATGAGATTGATGAACTAACCCAATTATCTTTTGAGAAACTGTACTCAGATGATCAATTGGAAGATATGCTTACATCCGCTCAGAACGAGGTTTGCAGCGTAGATAGCAGAGCAGCTGAGTGCGATCGTGTAATAGAAACAAGTCATGGACCCCCAAGTGTTGAAACCAAAGGCGGAGATGAATCAGAGATTGATATCGACCGATATCTGAACAAGGATATCGATCGACATCTGCCGTCTTTTGGAAATCTCACTAAGGTAAAGGCACAAAAAGTGGAGCTCAAACCATTACCAGCTGGGCTTAAATACGCTTTCCTTATGGACGATTCCTACCCAGTGATAGTTAACGCGAACCTCACTGACAAGGAGCTTGCTCTATTATTGGACAAACTGCACAAGCATAGAAAAGCACTTGGATACTCTTTAGATGACATTCCAGGCATATCTCCTGACCTTTGTATGCACATGATTCACCTAGAGGACGAATCTACGTCATCAGTAGAACATCAGAGACGACTGAACCCAAATCTCCAGGAAGTAGTAAAGAAGGAGATCATTAAATTGCTGGATGCAGGAATAATTTATCCGATTTCAGATAGCAATTGGGTAAGTCCAGTCCACGTGGTACCGAAAAAGGGAGGAATTACCGTCGTCAAGAACAAAAAAAGATGAACTAATCCCGACGAGGACTGTGACCGGACACCGGATGTGTATTGATTATAGGAAACTGAACTCCGCAACACGGAAAGATCATTTTCCTTTACCCTTCATCGATCAAATGTTGGAAAGATTAGCGAATCACCGATATTATTGTTTTCTCGATGGATACTCTGGATTTTTCCAAATCCCGATACATCCTGATGATCAAGAAAAGACAACGTTCACATGCCCCTATGGCACATTTGCATACCGGAGGATGCCATTTGGTCTGTGCAACACACCTGCCACTTTCCAACGATGTATGATGTCAATTTTCACTGATATGATCGAAAATTTCATGGAAGTATTCATGGATGATTTTTTGGTTTATGGATCAAGTTTCGAGAACTGCCTCGACAACCTCGGCAAGGTTTTATAGAGATGCGAAGAAAATAATCTGGTCCTGAACTGGGAAAAATGTCATTTCATGGTTAATGACGGGATCGTGCTCGGACACAAAGTGTCCGCAGCCGGTATTGAAGTAGACAGAGAAAAATAGAAGTAATGATGAGTCTACCGCCACAAACTAACGTAAAGGATATCAGAAGCTTTCTAGGACATGCTGGATTCTATAGGAGATTTATAGAGGATTTTAGCAAGATAGCCAGACCTCTGACTATTCTCCTTTGTAAGGACACTAAGTTCGATTTCACCCCAGAATGCCAGCAAGCATTTGAAAAGATCAAGAAAGCACTGATAACTGCCCCCGTCGTGCAAGCACCCGACTGGAATCTTCCATTCGAGATAATGTGCGATGCAAGCGCTGTAGGAGCAGTTTTAGGGCAACAAAAAGATAAGAAGTTACATGCCATCTATTACGCCAGTCGAACTCTTGACGACGCTCAGATAAACTATGGAACTACCGAAAAGGAACTACTTGCAGTGGTTTACGCTTTCGAAAATTTTTGTAACTATCTAGTGGGCTCAAAAGTCATAGTTCACACTGATCATGCAGCCATTAAGTATCTTATGCAAAAGAAAGACGCAAAACCACGACTCATCCGCTGGATACTCCTTCTCCAAGAATTCGATATGGAAATAAAAGATAAGAGGGGAGTAGACAATGGTGTCGCGAATCATCTTTCCCGCATACGAATAGATGAAGAAGTCCCTATTAATGATTTCATACCGACCGAGAACGTGTACTCTACCGATTCCATTCATCGGTCAGATACAACTCTCCAACGAGTTTGCGGCAACCGTTTATACTGGAAGTGCCGATTCCGGAGACCTGACATCGATCGATGGACAATCAGAGGAATCGCTCGATATAGATGATACCACGTCGATCGATGGAGACGATGACATTGGCTTACGTAACATCACGTTTAAGATCAATATCGATACGACGGTAAGTCTAGCATGCCAACCGATCACTGATAGCCACAACACCCTTCCAAATGGAAATATTACGCACGAAACGCACGCTGTCAAAAAGCAATTCGGCGAAAGACCTTGGTATGCTGACATAGTAAACTATCTCGCCGCAGACGTCGAACCAGATGAACTTAAACACTACGATAGGAAAAGGTTCTTCAGAGAAGTAAGGAGGTATCATTGGGATGAACCTTACCTTTACAAACGATGCGCCGATGGAATATTCCAACGATGCGTAGCTAAAACTGAGATTCCAGACATCATTTACCAATGCCATGGATCCGAATATGCTGGACATTTTGCAACCTTTAAAATGGTTTCAAAAATTCTCCAAGCTGGATTCTTGTGGCCTACGATGTTCCGTGATACTCAGGTCTATATTGCCAAGTGCGACAGATGCCAATGTGGCGGAAAATCAGCAAGAGACATGAAATGGAACAAAAAATTTATCCTTGAAGTAGAAGTTTTCGATTGTTGGGGTATAGACTTCATGGGTCATTTCCCTACTTCTTACAGGAACCGTTACATTCTAGTCGCTGTCGACTACGTTTCGAAATGGGTTGAGGCGATCGCTTCACCCACTAACGATGCCGCTGTTGTTGTCAAACTTTTCAAGAGCATCATTTTCCCGAGATTTGGAGTCCCTCGGGTAGTTATAAGCGATCGTGGAACTCATTTCATCAACAAAATCTTTGATACTTTGCTCAAAAAGAACGGAGTTCACCATAGAGTGGCATCACCTTACCATCCGCAGACCAGTGGGCAAGTCGAAGTTTCTAACAGATAGATCAAAGCGATTTTAGAGAAGACTGTAGGAGCCACCAGAAAGGATTGGTCTAGGAAGTTAGATAATGCACTCTGGGCTTATCGAACAGCCTTTAAAACACCGCTAGGAACGACTCCATTTCACTTACTCTACGGTAAATCTTGCCACTTACCAGTTGAGTTAGAGCATAAAGCAGCCTGGGCTACTAAATTACTGAATTTTGACATAAAGACGGCTGCAGAACGGAGACTCATCCAGCTAAATGAACTGGATGAAATAAGGCATTTTACCTATGAAAACTCCAAGTTATATAAAGAGATAACCAAAGCTTATCATGACAAACACATTATTTCGTGGCACTTCACCCCGAATGATCAAGTCCTCTTATATAGCTCTCGTTTGACTATATTTCCTGGGAAACTCCGATCTCGTTGGTCCGGCCCTTTTACTATCATAGCGGCCCACTCAAGTGGAACTGTTACCCTTGTGAACGAGAAAGGAGTAGAATTCACGGTAAATGGTCAACGAGTCAAACATTATTGGGTCAAGACTCCAAATTATAAACCCCTCCGGTTAAGTATGCCTAATCCCGCCAAGGAAACCGGATCGGTAAATCATATTCAATAATTTTCAATCCAACGCTGAGTGGGAAACAGCCCACTATTTTCCTTACTTTTTGAAATTAAAATTTTTAGTTTTAGTTATTAGTTATATTCAGCAAACTAGCAAACATAGTAGTCCAATTTGAACATATCGATCGATATGAAACATTACCATATCGATCGATACGGATATATCGAGGGCGAACTGCCTTAAGACTATACAAGCCGTTTTCTCCTCCACAATCGCAAAACACAACCGAAACCTAAAAACCTCTCTTTTTCTCTCGATTCTTCACGGAATTCTCCCGTTTTTTGCCTCATTCGATTCGAAATTTTCCCTCTACCTCGATTTCACTCTCCAATCCAAAATCCTCTAAGGTATAACCCTTTGATTTTTAGATTTTTATGGAGAACAAAGTTTCACCCAAATTTTGGCTAGAAATCGGTAGATAGGTTTGCTTTTAATCGTTTTGAGTTGTTAGAATTGTTAGATTAGAGGTTTTTGAGTATTAGAACTAAGATTTAGAATATATACTTGTGATTTGGATTGTTGAGATTCTTGCAGGTGTCGCGACTCGATATCGATCGACATCGAGCTTGTTCTGTCGATCGATAGTCCATCTTAGCCGTATTCGGAAAAGAACGAAATCAATCACTATCGATCAATATCAGTCGATCACTATCGATCGATATCAGTCGACTTGCGTCGGTCGATATCGATGCACTTGACGGATAGCTGATCTTAGTTTTCTCTCCTACTTTTTGCAGATGTCTACTCAAGCTGAATAGAGGGAGAGGCGAACCAAACGGAGGCTCGATAACCTTGGCGCCTCCAGCAGTCATCCTCCACCGTCTTCTTCCTCTTCTGAAAGGGAAGGTGAGCGCGATCCTTGGCCACGTCGGGCTGGGGAACGGATTACAATCCACCAGCGTTTCAACAACCCGGAACGCACCGCTAAGAGTACCGAGTGCCTGCGTCGTCCTGTGAGTAAGGATTGGGACAACTACGACAGTTTGTTCTACAACGCATGGCTTACTGTGGAGATCGCCCCCACACGTTTCATCGACTCCGCCACTACCAGAAGCCTAGGGATCGACAAAGATCTTGGCGAGATGCTCATCCAGCTTGGGTTCGGGACCATTGGCTCCCAAGCCTACGACCTTCATCCTGATCTGGTCCGACAGTTCATGGTAACGGTTCACTTTGAGTACAGGAACCAGCCATCGAGTGTTGCTTGTGATGGTGAACTGTCCTTCTTCGCTAGAGGCGTCCGGTACTACGTCACTGTCCCCGAGCTCTGCGCGATCTACGGCTTCGGGAACGAGACTGCCACCTCCAGCTCCATCTCAGCCTTTCCAGCGGTTAAGGAATTCTGGGAGATCTTTGGCACAGGTCCTTGGAGTTCAGCTTCGGTGGTTCAGACCGACATCTGCCACCCGACCCTCCGGTACTTCATGAGGATCCTTGCCGCCACTCTGCTCTGCAAGATGGAGCCCAACAAGGTGCGGATCTACGAGCTTACATTGCTGTACCATGCGCTTGACGGGCTGGTCGATCTGACCTTTTTAGACCCGGCGCGCAACATGGGTACACCCAACTTGGGTGCTGTCTTCGCTGAGCATCTACTCAGCTTGAAGACCAAGCCTTTCTCCGGTGGCAGAGAGAAGAAGAAGGAGACGGTAGGGAGTCTGCTGACACCCATTTTCCAGCACTGTGGGATCCGTTTTGACGACAATGACGTGGATACTTCTCGGCACTACCTGGACGCAGAGCATCTGCGTAACAGCAGGTGGATGGACAGAGAGCTCCTATGGTCTTTCAGGACCCCAGCTGGTGCGCACCGGTTCCGCCTGCCTCATCCAGAGACTACTCGCTTTGTGGGTAACCTCGACAGGCTTCGTTTCCAGCCAGACCCGGTTTTAGTACTCGCTCCAGCCCCGCACCGTCGTGACACAGGAGTCCGCAGCACCAGCACCTCCCGCGTTTCATCATCAGCTTCTCTGCCCCCGTTCCCAGATCTCTCAGGGATAGAGATAGAGGAGGAGCAGGTCTACAGGAGAGGAGTGTTGGACGCTCTTCGCGCCATCTGGTCCCGCGTCTCGAGATGCCGCTGCTCAGCCGAGCTAGTACTTCAGCTTTTGACCCATCCGCAGCAGGATTTTCCCAGCCGGCTGAGCAGCCAGATCAGGGTGACGAAAGTGATGAGGAGGATGAGGAGCACGACGACGACGAGGGCAGTGAGAGCTGATTCATTCGCCCGTCTTTCTATCCTTTTATCTCGTACTACTATGTTTTCATTTTTATTTTCAGACTTGTAAGATTTTTATTCGTACTTTTTATTTTATGACTTTGCCTGCTACCACTTTATCATCTAACTATTTGTGTGTTTTGAGAATGTCTAACAGCACTAACATAACTCCATTCGATGTTGAGTTTGATGATTGACAGCACAAATAGGTGACGGCACTTTATCGATCGATATACATGACCGTGTATCGATCGATATCTAAAGATTGAGGTACGATTATTCCTACTAACATGAATATATTCGCTACATTAATTCTCATTACCTCTTAGACTAAATAACACTGGGGACAGTGTTGTTTAAGTCTGGGGGGGTATCTACTAACATTCTTTATTTTATTGATATTTTTATTTTACTTCCGTTTTTATAAAAAAAAAGGGGATGTGTTTTACTAAGAAGGAAGTAATGATTACATTTAGACTTGTTACCTAACCACTTCTTAGCACCACTCTTAGATTTGTCATTTACAGAAGGTACTACAGACACTAAAGCAGATCACATGTTAGCTATGATAACACTTGTTGAAAATATATGGAAGAACCAAAGCTGATTTCCAACCTAACCTGACATCTACTGCTTGTCTTGGGGCTTGGTATACTTGGAATCGGATTCCTCCTGCAAGTCTGGAAGGTAAAAATATCAAAAATTTTGGGTTTCTTTCTCTCCTCCCTTCGGCATCCCTAAGTATAGAGATAAAGTCTGAGATGATTTCCTGAGAGGCAGAGGGGTAGGTACATTACCTATGACCCCATTATTCTAAATCAAAAGGAATGATCAAAGCAAGGGGTAGGTACTTTACCTATGACCCCACTATTCGCTAGCACTTGTCAAAGTATAAAGATCAATAAGATGAACATTAGTTGTTCATTGGGATTGATAAACATAAAAAAAAAAAAAAAAACAATACAATATATATATTTGGATTCAGAGAAGGGGGATAAAGAGAGAAAAGGGAACCAGGATGAGAATGCCTGAAACTTGTTTGAGTCGAATTCATGTATTCCTTGATCGATACTCCCAAGGTAAAGCCTACACCTTTATTTTAAGCACAAATGAGATCAGCAGAGGGGATAGACAAACAAGATCATCTAAGTTGTTGGCTAGTTGAATTTGGTTGATAAGCTAGAATATTGTGTAATGTATCTCTGGAAATTGATAGATATTTGATGTGGCTTGCAATAAGTACAGAGGTGATGGTCCTAAGTCTAGAATTGTAAGAGCTTCCGCCTTTTAAACCTTTTCTAGACCAATGTTCTATTCTTTGCTTGAGGACAAGGAAAAGGATATATCATGGATTTTACCCGTTTTCAGCCATGATTTATATATGTTTTTGGAAACAAAGGATACTTTTAGTGTCTTTTAGAGCTTTTACAGATTCAGGTACTCACTGGTGTAAAACATGCATTTTGGAGCTAAAATGGAGACTTTATGAAGATATGAGCACAACGATGTTTAAGCTATCGACCGATGCACGTTGAGAGCAATCGACCGATAGATGATTACCCGTATCGATCGATAATGCTGTTATGCATCGATCGATACATAAGTTATCCAAGCGATTAAATGAAGATTAGAAGCCCTAATTGCTTCACAAGAGTTTTAATAATTTACACACTAAGTCCCTGGCTGCCTGTTAGGCTATATTAAGAGGGTTTTTTACTAGTTTAGGTAGACAATCTTGGAGACCTTTTAGACCTAATAAGGAGAAGCATCTAGCTATCTTTTGAAGAGTTTTGATGGAGAAAGAGATCTGAAACTACAATTACAGAGAAGATCTTGAACTCCCTTTTTACTTATTATTTCTTTTTATTATTATCTTAAAGTATTATTCAGACCATCATGACTTTGTCTCTCATGAATATGTTTGAGTAGTCTCTCTTGCTAGATTTAGGTTTCTCATTAAGGTTGACTCATGCATTGAATAGAACCATTATTAGGGTGTTTAAAATATAGTTCACAATCTAGTTATCAATGAATGCTAAGGCCAAGGATTGATCACCCTTACCTCTGATATTAGGGTCAATTTGGACAAGCGATAGCTTGGCAAATCCCCTAAGTCTAAGTTAATTTAATGAAGACTGGATACCCCATTCAAACATACCTTTACCACTCGCTGGATGCGATATCGATCGACGTAGCAACAGCCATGTCGACCGATATAGCGGCATTAGTATCGATCGATAGTCTCGATAGAAACATCGATCGATATTCCCTACATGTTATCGGACGATAGTCCTAACCCGAGATCTAGTAGAGTTAACCCTTCAACTCCTTAAAAGTTTGAATCTAGAACTATGAATAATAAAAACCTTTACAACTTGCATGTATGTCATACCTGAGAAAACACCTAAGTCTAACTACCTTCTTTCTTCTTAACAAATCAACCAATCAATCAAGCATTTATTTACCACCTTTTAAGTTATTGTTTAAAATCTTATCGTCTAGCTTTATTTCGAAGACTTAATAATCTGTTGTGTAATTCTAGAGTCTCTGTGGATTCGATCCCTAAGTACTACGATTGAACCTCTTATTTGAGAGAGTAATTCACTCCTTAGGGTTAAACATTTGAGTGATATCAATCCTTGTAATATTGGCCAACTGAAAAGGAGACTAATGCTCGCCTCGACCAGGTTGTGGTTTTGCTGGAGTCAAGCGAGTTTGTAAGGAGTCGGGCGTGGCTCTTCTTTTAGCTGGAGTTTAGTAACGCATCTACAATGATGACTTTTTTGTAGATTCCCAAATCGATTACAAAGGAGCAACTTGCCGTTTGTTGTGCAGGGGGATTGAAAAAGTTTGTTACGCTGTGGAAACTGTGTTTTTGCTTTTGGAGCAAGACATAAGCGGAGTACGATGAGGAGATGACCCATATCAGGATGGAATTCTTCTTCATTGTCGGCTGGCTCTTCATCATAGATGGGGTCTTGATCGTCTTGTGCTTTTTTCTATAAGTAATCCACGACGATTCCATAAGGGACATGCAGACTGGCGGTGACCAGATTTACCGCATGAGTAACAACGAAAACCACGGGTACGAGGTTGTTCAGTGTTGTTAATGAATACGAGTGCAGTTTCTATTTTTGGAGTAGTCATCTCGTTGGTAAGTGCTGGTGGTACCGATGTTGTCTGTATTTTTTCTCTAGGAGCACTCCATGATTGACAATCATTACGGTTTTGTGCTTCAGTTATTATCACTTGTTGATGAGCTTCAGAGATAGATTCCGGACGAAATAAGTTGAGAGTGAATTGGATTTTCTGGCAAAGTACTCCTACATAACACATTGTTAGTTGTTCTTCCATATCACGGAATCCAACAAGGCTGGTCCTCTTAAAAAAAATATGTTGCATAGTCATCAAAGGATCCAGTTCCTTGCCGTAGATTTTGGAATTTTTGAAACATCAGTTTATCATAATTGTAAGGTAAGAACTTTTTCTTAATCTCCCATTTGTTCTTACCCATGAAATAATCTTAGATTTCCCCAACCAAGATTCTGTCGGTTTGACTTGTGATCACCAAGCAGCTTCTCGGTCATGAAAGCGTATGACTATCAAGGGTACACAGCGATCTAAGGGAATTTGCTTAAACTCGAGAATTTACTCTACGATGAAAAACATATCTAGTTACTCCTCAGCCACTTGAGGACCATTCAACTCTAGAAATTTGAGTTTGAAACTTGTCTTTCAAGCAGTGTTGTTGTGTTTTTCTTCAGAGTCAGAATCGTTAGTGTTGCTGCGGTTGATGATCACGCTGCTGGCGAAGTGGAGTGAAAGGCTTATTTTCCGCCTCCAAGTTGTATGCATGATTAGGGTTAACATGGCGAAATGCAGAATTTGCGCGTTGTGTTGTGAGGTTAGTTACTGCAGTCATGAGAGCCATGATCTGAGTTTGAAGGTCGTCGATGGATTTTTGAGTAGCGGGTGTGTTGTCATCAGTGTGTTACTGAGAACGATTTTTATGAACCATCCTAGGATACATTAGCGAGTGTCGGAGCTTAGCAGAGCTTTTCCACCAACCTGGCTCAGGGTACAGACTTGTGAATGGTTGATCGAGTAACCAAGAGAGTTCAAGAGACCTAATTTTGGATCAATCATAGAGTTTCTTTCGATTGCTTATTTGAGATCAAATTCATGAGAGACAAATTGAATCAAGTCGTGCAAGGTAATAAGCAAAAGCTTTAAGTTTACTATCAAAAGTGCGAGAAAAGATAAGATTTACAGCTCTGTATATATAGTCCTTTCTAATAAACAAATCATATTAGTAAAAGGAATCATAGGCTAAAGAAAAAAGACAATACAAACAAAGCACATAAGCCAAATGAAAACTATTTGAATCTGAAGTTATGTTGGCGCCAAGGTTAAATGCTGCTGCATCACTCCCCCTCAACCTCACCGATTTCCTACACCAGACAAGTTCTCCTTCCACCTGGACATCCTAAAGAAGTACCGTTTCCTCAAATTTCTTAACCGGAACAACCTTGATTAATTTATCAGCAGGATCCTTAGAAGTACAGATCGTCTTCACACTTACATTACCTTGAGAAATAATATCCCTGATGAAGTGCATCTTTTTGCTGATGTGCTTAGTCCTCTCATGATACACACTGTTCTTTGCTAGAAACAATGCACTTTGAGAGTCACACAATATCTCTACCGTGTCTTGCTTAAATCCAAGCTCCTTCGCTAAGCCCTTTAACCACATTCCTTCTTTGACCGCTTTAACCAGCACCATATTTTTCGCTTCAGTTGTTGAAAGAGCCACTAAACTTTGTAAACTTGATCTCCAGTGGATTGTATTCCCACCAGCCTTGAAAACATTACCTGAGATCGATCTTCTCTTGTCAAGATCCAAAGCGAAATCAGAATCACATAAACCTTCAACCTTAAACACCTTATTATTCCTGAAGCACATTTTCAGATCTTGTGTTCCCTTCAAGTACCTTAATACCCACTTAACCGCAGTCCAATAAACCATCCCAGGTTTCCTCATGAACCTGCTAACCAACCCCAATGCATAACCCAGATCACACTTTTGTACCTATCATAGCATACATTATGCTTCCGATAGCATTAGCATATGGAAAATCGTCCATACTTGTCTCTGCTTCAGCATCATCTACGACAGACAATTTGAAATGTGCACCAATAGGCATTGACACACTCTTTAACTCATCCATGTTGAATACCTTGAGAAACTTCTCAATATAACAAGATTGAGATAGTGTCAGTATTCCCATTTCACGATCTCTCTCAATATCCATTTGCTAGACCCAAGTCCTTCATCCCAAATCTGCTTCTGAGTAGTTGCTTCACTTTTCTGATATCTGCTGCATCCCTTGATGTAATCAACATATCATCCACATATAACAGTAAAGTAGATGTATGTACCATTGGTTAACTCCTTGGTGTAGACACAATGATCATATTCACTCTTCATAAATCCATGACTAACCACAAACTGATCAAAACACTTGTTCTATTGTCTTGGTGCCTGCTTTAGTCCATAAAGAGCCTTTTGAAGTAGACAAATGTGATCCGCTATTTTATTCAACCCAAAATCCCTCTGGTTGCTCCATGTAAATCCTCTTCTTCAAGTGTACCATTAAAAACACAGTCCTTACATCAAGTTGCTCAAACTCCAAATCCAGATTCACTGTAATTGAGAACATGAACCTTATGGACACATGTTTCACTACGGGTGAAAACACATCTTGATAATCAGTATCCTCTCTCTGAGAGTATCCCTTAGAAACTAAACGAGCCTTGATTCTAGGCTTCTCAATGTCAGGTCCTGCTGTTTCTTCCAGCATAGTCTATTTTCTTAGCTCCTCTGTAACACCAGTTTTAGCCTCGAAGACACTCAAATCCATGTAGACTTTATCTTCTGCAAATACCACATTCGTGCTTATAACACACTTCTTCTCTTCAAGAAGCCAAACTTTGTATCCTTTCACATCTGATGGATAGCTGATGAAGATTCCCTTTCAAGGTCTGGCCTTGACCTGTCCTTGATCTGCATGGACATAAACCACTAATCCAAATCTTCTTAGGTGCAGATACTGGGCTTCTTTCCCAACCAAAGTTCCTCTGGAATGTTCCCATCTATAGCAGAAAATAGACTCGTGTTTGTCACATACGCTAACGTACACACTACTTCAGCCTAGAATTGTTCCTCCAGACCCGATTCAACCAGAAAGCATCTAACCTTGTCCATCAATGTCATGTTCATAGGTACAGCTACACCGTCCTGTTGTGGTGTATATGCATAAGTTCTATGTCTCTTGATTCCATGGTGCTTGAAGAAGTTGTCAAACTCTGTATTACAGAATTCAAGTCCATTGTCTGTTCTAAGACAACAAACCTTCTTCTTGACTTGATTCTCCACCAACTTCTTCCATTCACAAAATTTAATAAAGGCTTCTCATTTAGCAGCTAAGAATATACCCAGACCTTCCTTGTGTAATCATCGATAATAGACAGGAAATATTGCTTCCTTGACAGACTTGGTGTCACATTTGGAGATCCCCATAAATCAGCATGTACATACATGGGAGCTTCACCTGTTTCATGTCTCCCGATGTTGAAGCTTAATCTCTTTTGCTTCTCCATCACACAGCTCTCACAGGAATCCAAAAACCCAATCTTCCTCTTATCGATCACCCCTTTCTGGGCAAGAATTTGTAGATTCTTCTTACTCATGCGCCCAAGACATTTATGCCACATGAATGTCTCATACATAGATGGCTTTTTCCTGATACTGCTGTTTACTTCACCTGACACAGTTTCACCATCTAACATGTACAATGACCCAGACAAGGTTCCCTGAAGAGCTAGTTTACTGTGCTTGTAAAATCTAGTCTTCCCATGTACATCACTATGCACAAAGCGTAATACATCAAAGGTTCTAGTATATATCAAGTTTCTTCTTAATTCTGGAATATACCTGACATTCGTGAGCATCTTGACATAACCTCCACAAGCTTTGATGTTGACTGTACCAATCCCTTGCACTCCAACCCGTAATCATTACCAAGAAGAACCTATCCTAAAGCCAACTCTTCAAACATGTGAAACCAATCCCTCCTACACATCATATGGTAGGAACATCCAGAGTCAATCACCCACTTATCATGATGCCACATATCTGCTACCAACAATGCGTCATCCGCTGGCTCAGGATCTATCAAAACGGCTGCTGAAGCTTCATCTTCTCCTCTGCCATACATCTTCTTGTAAGTGTTCCCTTGCTTCTTGCAGAACCATCAAGTTATATTAAACCCTGAGATCGATCTAGACTTTCCCTTATCATTCCTCATAGAATCTTTCCCTTATCCTTCACCATTATCATGTGAAGCCGTAGAGGCCTTGAGATCCTGATCTTTAGACCTTGCACGTGTCATCGCTTCCAAGACAAAATATCCTTTCTGTACTTAAGTGTTTTCTTGAGAAACTGTGAAGGAAGCGAATTCAGAAGCATAATCGCTTGTACCTCCTCAGGCACACTTACATTCACGCTCGACATGTAAGAGACAATATTTAAGACGTCATCGATATTCTCATCCATACTCCAAGTATCAACCATCTTGAAGGTATAGAATCTGTTCTGCAAGTGAATTATATTCGGTAAAGTCTTTAAAAGATATAACCTCTCTATTTAGACCATGTAGTAGCGGCTGACGAAAACAACTCAATCTTCCTTAACACATTATCTCCAACATTGAGAATGATCAGATTCATCGCCTTCTCTGTTATTTCAAGCCTTTCGGATTCCTTTGTCACCAACCTCTCCCTGAATACATCTTCGTCTTCATCCTTCTAAATCGTTGACACAGAAGGTAACGTAGACTCTTATAACACATCCTTTAAACCAAGGACATACAGATGCACAAGCATCCTTTTCTTCCACAATGGAAAGTCACCCTTCCCATCAAACCCCTCCACCTTAATTCTGTCATTCACCATTGACAACCACACCAACCAAGGCTCTGATACCACTTTGTTGAACCACAACGGCGAACCAGTTTAATTTAAGAACTTGAATCAAATACACAAACTCGCTGATACACTGTCTGACGAACTCGACGATGTAAGTAAGAAAGTTTGAGTTTCTAGAATAATGGAGATATGAAGAAAAATACGGAATGATAGAAGATGGACACAAAAAATTGTTCACCTAGATGTGGCTATGTCTCTGGGGTCTGACAGGGGGGATTCACTATAATCTTAAGTACAAAGATCTAGGACCTCTCTCTTTCTCTCACAACCAAAGCTTAGAAACTAAGATAGGTCTTTTCTTGGAAAAAGGAGAAGAGAACAACGAGCTCCCTTATGTATAAGAGTCTATTAGATTAACTTTGTTGGATTGGGGCATTAGCTCTTTCCATAAACCTATTAGGAATATTTCCAAAATACTTGCAACTTCCATAACTCCATGAAAGTAATATTTCCACGATCCTGCCAACTTCCATAACTCCATAAAAGTGACATATCTTTTTCCTAATATGACGTTTTTGTCTTGGTTTAAGTTATGCAATCTTATTTGATTTCCATCACCAAATCCTGACGAAGTCCGTGACGGATTCTATGCTATAGTCCCTGATGAATCCCAACAAACTCCACCCTGATGACATCAAACATGATCCACTATTTAGGTTAATCAAACTCGTGCTTTGCCAGGCGATGCTGAATGCTCCTTACTGTTCGGACATCCCAAGGAAGTCCACCGCTTCTTCAAACTTCTTAACCAGAACAACCTTGATTAATATATAAGCAGGATTCTTAGAAGTACGGATCTTCTTCACACTTACATCACCTTGAGCGATAATATCCCTGATGAAGTGCATCTTTCTGCTGATGTACTTAGTTCTCTCATGATACACATTGTTCTTTGCTAGAAAAAATACACTTTTGAGAGTCACACGATATATCCACCGTGTCTTGCTTGAATCCAAGCTTCTTCGCTAAGCGCCTGATGAATCTTTACAGTACGACTTAACAGGTTTAGCTAGTATTGCAGATTCAAGAATTTCCTTTTTGCATTAAATAAATGCTCAAAATGAATGTTTAAGCTTGTCATTCCCTCAGTTTAACCAACATTTTATAAGTACATGACCCATTTCCCAATATTGATTAACAAGTAGATAGTTTTTTTTTTTTAATTCACAGTGCTTGATCTAGCTGGCATCTTCGTCTCAGCTTTTTATATCCACCCGAAGCAAAGAAAAAAATCATAATGTACTTATATCTATAGAATAATAAGATAGAAAGGAAAGGATGTTAGTACGTTCAAAAGTGCCAAAAGGAGTTGCCCATATTAAATTGCAATAAGACCACCATACCAAAAAAAGACAAGAGAAAGATATTGATAAGCTTGTTCATCATTATGTGAGGAGAAGGAAACGTGGAGTAGAAGGAATTAACGAGAGGAATGAGCCTGAGGCGGCAAGGTCGGGAGTCAATCTGGTCAAAGGAGATAAAGGTTGAAAGACTTTGTTCGAGATAGAAGCTTTCCGTTGGAGTTTGCAACTAGCTTTATATATGATTGTTTAGTCATTTGATTTCTTATGCTTTGTAGAGTGAATTGAGACTTCGAGTCTTGAGGAGAATTCGTGTGGGCTAAGCCAACGATTTTCAGTAGATTATCAATAAAAAGTGTAATTCATTGATTCAATACAAAGGAGATCAAGTTTACACAAGTTTTACTATCTTAAACTCTATCATTGGTGCAGTGATCAGCTCACGATGGCGTTTTCCGAAAGTTCCGAGGATTGCATGGATAATTCTAAGGAAATTGGCAAATTAGTTGGAGAAGAAGCCCGGGTGTGATTTACGGACGTTGGGAGGCAAATACGAAGTCCGAGGTGAGGTTTTAGACGATCGATACTCGACTGAACTCAATCGAAAATCATCTGGATCAAATCGCGACGTCGATCGAACGAATGGAGGCTATATCATTGCCGCCGAAACCTCAAGGGAAGGATATCGCAGGAACATCATATTCGCAACCTCAGGTACATGATTCTGTTAACCTATCAGAAGAATGATCATTAGGTTATCAGAGGATCACTGATATGTTTGCAAGTCGTGAGAGTTTGTTGCAAAAGATTGAACTGCCTGTGTTTGATGGATCTATGCTGTATTGCAGGATTCATAAAGTTGAAAGATACTTTAGAGCAGCGAGGTATACGGAGGATCAGAAGCTGGAACTGGTAGTTTTGAGTTTAATGAAAGCAGTGTTAAATTGGTATTTAATGGAAGCAGTGTTAAATTGCTATTGTTGGGAGGCGGATGAAAAGCGCTTGAGAATTGGTTCCACTTCAAGCAAAAAATGTTAGAACGGTTCGCTGAATCAATCGATGATGAGCCAAGGAACCAACTGTGTGCCTTGAGACAAACATGAACTGTTCGTCAGTATGTACATGTGTTTGAAGAGTTGATCACTCAGGTGAAAGGAATAAACGAACCGAACTTTATCAGCAAGTTCTATACGGGGGTAAATCCTGAGATGCAGGAAGTAATCAAAATGAAGGAGCCAAAAGGACTTCACAACCACATAGAATCTGTAGTAAAGATGGATTCTAGCACATTCTGTCAGGCGATGAGAGAGAAGGCAAAATTTGGATAGTCTGAAAAGAGTAACAACTTTAGGTCAACAAAAACAAAATCATTTTACTCCTCATTTGTTTCCTTTGAACAAGGATGAGAAGGGTAAGCAGAAGAAGGATGAGAAGGGTAAGCAGACTGAGATGCACAGGAACTTACCTCAGAGACCACGATTACACTTGACTCAAGCTGAATTAGCTGAGTTTAATAGGTTAAAGATTTGTTTCAAATGTAAGACGAGCTGGTTCCGAGGTCATGTGTGTGAAAATCCAGAGTTGCAAATCTTAATGTTGATAGACGGATTAGAAGTTGAGGTGCTGCTGGACACATATCAAGAAGAGGAGACGAGTGAAGCTACTTCAGACCAGACATCTTTAGACCTCAATTTATGGAGATCTCGATGAATGCATTCTTGGGCTTTGACTCTTCAAGACAACGAAACTGAGAGGTATGCTAGAGAACATTTCAATAGTGGCATTGATAGACAGTGGAGCCATGCATAACTTCGTGACTCCAAGGTTGCTTGCAAAGGCTGGTTTGAACGTAGATCCCTACTCGTACTTGCAAATATTGTTCGGTACTGGTTTGACAATTAACGGTGGTGGAGTTTGTAGGAACCTGAATTTACATCCACAAGGTCTTAATTTCACAATAGATTGCATATCTTTGGGCCCTTGCACACTGGTGATATGTGAGATAGATTGGATTGAACAGGAGTGGAGCTTTTGGTAAAGGGAAGAGAGAGATGTTAACGGGGGGGGGGGGGGGTCATTTGAACACAACTAAGAAATCTCTTAAGTATTTAACACAAGATGATGGATAGTGGGAAATTTCAAGAGATTCTTGGTGGAGCACAAATGAAGGAAAACATATGAATCTCTCCGTTCCTGTGAGTGTTCAAGGAGTTTTGGAGAAGATTACTGTTGGACCCAAAATCAGGCCCCTTAACGCGAGGTCCGTCAAAAGCTAGGTAAGCGAGTCCGCGAAGCACTCATGGAGTAAAACGAGAACGGGACTAAATCCAATGACCACACTAAGGCCCATGCCCATGTTTTATCATCATATCGGGGTCAACGAGCACGATGAGGTCGAAATGGAACCCTGAAAATCGCGGAAACAGTTAGAGGAGAAGAAGGCTATGAAAAGGAGCTATGATGGAGCATAGAGGACACACGGAAAACCCTAGAGCTATTTACTAATCACATCGACCTCACTCCATAGATTTCTAGTTCGCTTATTACTTCTACTTTTCATTGTTGTTTTTGATCTTGTTCATCACCTTGTAAACGAATTCCATATTCAATAAAAGTCCATTTTTGTCAACCGAATTTCGATTGCATCGTTGTGTTTAAGAGCATCGTTGCCCACATTATTTGTCTTCCCTTGATTAAATTCTCAATCACTACAAAATACTTAGTGTGGATTTGAGGATCCACATTTTGGCGCCGACTGCGGGGAAGATAAACGAAAAACGCCCTTGCTATAAACCTGAGTTTTGGAGAAGATTATTGTTGGACCCAAAATCAGGCCCCTTAACGCGAGGTCCGTCAAAAGCTAGGTAAGCGAGTCCGCGAAGCACTCATGGAGTAAAACGAGAATGGGACTAAATCCAATGACCACACTAAGGCCCATGCCCATGTTTTATCATCATATCGTGGTCAACGAGCACGATGAGGTCGAAATGGAACCCTGAAGATCGCGGAAACAGTTAGAGGAGAAGAAGGCTATGAAAAGGAGCTATGATGGAGCATAGAGGACACACGGAAAACCCTAGAGCTATTTACTAATCACATCGACCTCACTCCATAGATTTCTAGTTCGCTTATTACTTCTACTTTTCATTGTTGTTTTCGATCTTGTTCATCACCTTGTAAACGAATTCCATATTCAATAAAAGTCCATTTTTGTCAACCGAATTCCGATTGCATCGTTGTGTTTAAGAGCATCGTTGCCCACATTATTTGTCTTCCCTTGATTAAATTCTCAATCACTACAAAATACTTAGTGTGAGGATCCACATTTTGGCGCCGACTGCGGGGAAGATAAACGAAAAACGCCCTTGCTATAAACCTGATCTAGGATTTCTAAACACGACTATGGATCCTTACCGAACTTGATCCGGATATCACAAAAGAAAAGCAGCCGAACGCGATTCCTCAAGAACCAATTCCATAACGTAGCCAGAGAAAACGCGACTATCTGACGACGATATTGGTGGCCCATCCAAAAGAAGAGCTCCGCACCGAGAAACAATTTCCCCTCCAAAAAGTCAACAGCCAATGAGGGCTGAAAGAGGAACCATCACAACTAAGGAGACTCCGATCCAAAAAGAAACTCTGACCTCCTATGAGCATGAAACAATCAAGCTCGATATGCCACACGATGATGCCCTGATCATCACAATCGATCTCGCCGGAGTCAATGTAACAAGAGCCTTCATAGATACAGGCAGTGCCGATAATATTATCCCCCGATACACGCTCCGGTTGATAGACCAAGGTGGCCGCACCATCAATTGAGAGATGGATTTTCACATCGACTTTGACGGCAGAAATGTAAAATTCTCGGAGACCGTGTCCATCACAACCACAATCCAGGATTTGAAATTGAAAACCAAGTTTTCCGTAACACCCTATGCATTTCGACGTCGTCCTGGAGAGGTCGTGGCTACATAAAATAAGGGCGATCCCTTCAATCTACCACCAATGTGTGATATTCATGTCACCCACCAGAGAGAAAACAATTTATAGCAGCCATAAGAAATCTAGAGCCTGCTAACTAGCCGAGTTTCGAAAAATACATCCATGAGAGAAGAAAATCATGTCTACTCGCGACATCACGATCAATAAAAAAAAATTAGGCCTATCGAGCTCCATCCCACTCAACGAAAAGTTTTCTGATAAATGTGTCAATATCGGAAATGACCTCCCTTCAGGTTAAGACGTAACTTATTGTCATTCCTCAAAGAAAACATTAAGACATTCACTTGGACGGCCGCCGATATGCTCGGGATCGACATCTCGATAACGTTTCTTCAGTTAAACGTCGATCCCACTCACAGACCAGTCGTTCGAAGGATGTAAATGACGAAGTCGATAAGATGCTAAAGATCGGGTCTATCTGTGAAGTACAATATCCAGACTGGCTAACCAACTCCGTCATGGTGAAAAAGAAAAAAGGGAAATGGAGAATCTGCATCGATTTCACTGATCTAAATAAAGCATGTCCAAAAGATATCTTCCCACTGCCACATATCGACCGACTGGTAGAAGCCACAGCCAAACACGAACTGCTATCATTCATGGACGCTTCCTCCGGTTACAACCAGATCCTGATGGATCCTGAGGACCAGGAGAAAACGAGATTCATCACCGAATGTGGCACCTATTGTTATAAGGTAATTCCTTTCGGACTAAAGAACGCAGGAGCCACCTATCACCGACTAGTGAACAAAATGTTCGCCGATCAGCTCAGTAAAACGATGGAAGTCTACATCGATTACATGCCCGTCAAGTCATCAAAAGCAAACGACCATGTTCTCCAACTCTAGGAATACTTCCAAATCCTCAACAAATTCGGAATGAAGCTAAACCCGACCAAATGCACCTTCGGAGTAGCTTCAGGAGAATTCCTCGGGTATCTAGTGACAGAGAGTGTAATCGAAGCTAACCCCAAAAAGATCACAGCACTCGTGGATACTCTGCCGCTGAGATCCATTCGAGAAGTGCAGCGACTAACTGGAAAGATCGTTGTGCTAAATCGCTTTATCTCAAGATTGACCGATAGATGTCTTCTATTTTAGGGAACAAAAAGTTCGAATGGAACGAAGAATGCGAAGTCGCACTAAAAGAACTCAAAGCATATATAAGCCAACCTCCGGTGTTGTCGAAACCAATCAAAGGCGAAACACTATTCCTGTACGTAGCCACTTCCGAACACGCGGTCAGTAGTGTGTTAATCCGAGAAGAAAGCGGTGAGCAGAAACCGATATATTATACCAGTATATCTCTGATAGATGCCGAAACAAGATATCCTGCGATGGAAAAATTGGCCATAGCAGTCGTAACAGCTGCAAGAAAGTTGAGGCCATATTTCCAGTCACAATCGATCACAGTAATAACGCCACAAACGTTACGAACTATTCATCATACCCCAAGCCAATCAGTGAGACTAGCTAAATGGGCAATCGAACTCAGCGAGTACGACAGTGAGTATAAGGCTTTGACGAGCACGAAAGCCCAAGTTTTGGCCGACTTCATTATCGAGCTCGCTCCAAAGGAGGTCGACTCAAATTTCAACTCGAAAAGATGAAATTTATACGTCAACAGCGCATCCTTGAATAAGGGGTCAGGAATCGGCATACAGCTCGAATCCCCAACTGGAGAAATAATCAAGCAATCATTCCGCTTAGGATTCAACGCCTCCAACAACGAAGCCGAGTATGAATCCCTGATCGCTGGATTGCGACTTGCTGCCCATAAAAATAATTTTCTTCAGCGACTCGCAACTAGTTACGAGTCAATTCCATGGGGAGTACGAAGCCAAAAACGAGAGAATGGAAGCATATCTCGAAGTTCTGCAGGAAATCACAGAACAGTTTGATAAATTCGAGCTCATCAAAATACCTCGAGGAGAAAACATGTCGGAAGATGCCCTCACCGCATTAGCGTCAACATCAAATCCCGTAGTAAAACGTATAATACCGGTCGAAGGGATCGAAAAACCAAGCATCGATCTGTCATGCAAGGAGCGTAATTCGCCGGAAAATAGCCACCATCAGATAGGGGAAATCGTTACCACAAGCAAGGGAAGAGGTGCAACCCAGGACATCATCGGCGAAACGCATCAAGATGAAAAAATCCTTAACGACCCCTAGGACAAGGACGTCGGGATATCACAAAGGCCCGAGACGAGATGTGCGCCGCATGCTCAAAAGGAAGGAAAATCTTCAGCGGATCACCAACCTGACGCGGCGGCACACAAAGCCTTCCAAGAAGAACTCAAAGGTAGAGTCGATTGGAGAATATCGATCTATAATTACATCAGTAAAGGTGAACTCCCGGATGAAAGAGGAGAGGCTAGGAATATAAAGGCCCGGAGTTCGCGTTACTGCATCATGGAAGAAAAACTGTACAAACGAAGCCTAGGTGAACCCTACCTCCTATGAATATACCCTAAAGACTCTTTCACGATCTTAAAGCAGACCCACGATGGATCGTGTGGAAGTCACTCGGGTGGCAGATCCCTGGCTATCAGAATCAAGAAATATGGGTACTATTGGCCGACTATCACCGATGATTGCGAACAGTTTTCACTAAAGTGCGATAGAGGCCAACGACATGCCCCCATTATACACCAGCCCACTCAAAAGCTCTCATCCATATCTTGGCCATACCCTCTCATGAAGTGGTCCATGGATATAGTCAGACCATTGGTACCTTCTGGACCAGAAAAGTTACGCTTTCTCTTAGTACAAACCGACTACTTCACCAAATGGATCGAAGCCGAAGCATATCAATACGTCACAACCGAAACATTGATCAAGTTCGTATGGAAGAACATTATATGCCGACATGGATTTCCATACAAAATAATCACTGACAATGGCTCCCAGTTCATATCCAAAGCATTCACATAATTCTGAAAAAATAGAAGATAAAGATAAAAACGGTGAGCCTAAGATACCCAAAATGTAATGGTCATGCAGAAGCTGCGAATAAAACCATAATGAACAACCTCAAGAAGAGGCTCGATCTTAAAAAAGAAAAATGGGGAGAAGAAATACACGGCGTCCTCTGAGCATGCTGAATGACACCGCATACCGCAATGCAAGAAACTCATTTCTCTCTCTCCTATGGAGTCGAAGCGGTAATCCCAACAGAAATCAAAGTCCCGAGCCAACGGGGCATACTATGTCCAGAGAATATCGAGCTCAATGAAGATTTACTAATCGACCACCTCGACATGATCGAAGAATGTAGAGAAAAGGCATCAGTCAGAGTACAAAACTATCAACAGGCGGCATCCCGCTACTACGACTCTAACATGAGAAATTGTTCCTTCTGCGTCGAAGACTTAGTACTACGAAAAGTATTCGATGGAACAAAGAAAGCAGGGGCAGGAAAATTAGGGACGAGATGGGAAGGACCCTACAAAATAACCAAGGAAGTAAGAGCTGGGGTTTAAGACCTCGAAAAATGTAGAACCGGAAAATCCGAAATGTGACCTTCGAACGCATACAACCCTAAGAAGTATTAGAGATAGGAAAGTTCATTACTTAACCTACGATTAAACATCGAAGTAGGGGACAATCGGGCTAGACCAAAAAAGAAAAAAATGAACTACGACAGGCTTGATCCCCGATATGGGTACATAGGCAGCTCAATATCGATGACAGCCATAACAAAAAAAAAACCAAATCTATGTTAATGAATGAAATACATCCCTCGGCCTCATGAAGGTCCCAAAACAGATTCCTGATCAGTCTCTGTCTCCATTTTTGAAAAAAATATAGGGATAATATTATCACATATCATTACTCAAATACAGAGGTACTTACCAGAAAATTCATCCTTACATTTCGACAGAAAACCAAATGATAAAAAAAAAAACAAAAACAAAAGGAAACAAACACCTTCACCACGATCAACCCGCTTGATTAACTGAATCCGAGGACACTTATGGGAGATCGATATGCTCCAAAGAAGAATCAGACACCTCAACCTTACCATGATCAACCGTACAATCAAGCTCCTTATCCCTGAGACGATCCATTTCAGTCTCGATCTTAAAACCACCTTCCAAATATACCGTCAACACATCAATACGTGCCCTTACATCCTGCAGACAGATCGAGCCTCCTTCTCCACCTTCATTTCCTGCAAATTCCTCTTTATCACTTTCAGAACATCCTAGTGTTCCTGCACCAGAGATCGACGAGCACGACGAGATTTTCTCCTAACCACAGCCTCTCGATTCTCAAAATCCCTCTTGAGTTTATCCTCCATCGATCAAATATCTCCCTGGAGCGCGATCTTCGCTTGCTCAGCCGCCAACAACCTATTCTTGAGATCGGCCTTTTCCCTCTCGAGCTCGGTTGACAAGTCCTTCAGCCCTTGAATCTCCTCGACGCGCTTCCAATCCTTCTACTCCGCCTTCAACGCAGCAAATCTCAACTGTTGGATCACATTCAGATATCCTTCGATGTCTTCCCTGCCGGGAAATTCAGCCAGACGCTTCTCCATTAACGCGGCATACTTGTTGTATGTCTCTACAGCTTAGCAACAGAAAAACTATTAGAGACCAAAGGGTATAAAACAGAAAGTCAAACAAATCGTTCACCTTGGCATTTGCAACCGCCATACGAACGTACTCCTCCCGAGTACGCATATCAGCTAATCGAGGAAGATCGCAGCCTCTCGACCTGATTCCATGCCATATATGGGCAAGATACTCGGGCTCCAAGAAGACCACTTTCCATCTTGATGCGAAACGCCGGAGGAACTGACGCTTCTGCCCTCGATAACGATCGTTCAGGATCAATCTTTGATTGACCACCTCCATATGCTCTTCCATCCGAAGAACCCTCAGAAGAAAACGAGTCTGTACTCGCCGAAATTAAAGCTTCAAGATGACGACGAAGAGCCTGGGTAGCTGCGGTGTGACTACCACCAGGAATATTGCCCATGGATTCAGCCGAATGAGCTGGGGCGATTTGATTCCCAGTCGGTGGAAGGACAATAGCCAACGGCTGAGCCAGGATCTCAGGAGGTCGAACGTGCGACCTCGAACAAAGCATAGGACCTCGGGGAGATTTTAGAACTCTCCCCGATGGCCCAACCTTGGGAGCCGCATCCAAGCCATCAGGAGAGGGACTCCTCCTCCTCACCCCTACAAATAAACGAAACATGTAAAATACGCACATAAGAGGAAAGCGATTCTCTAACACGTAACGGATTTTCCAAACCAATAGGCTCGGCGCAACCTCGTCTCGGAGGAGTAGCAAGGAGCAGCCTGAATAGGCTGCACAGTGAAGGTAGACCAACGAGTTTGACCTTGGCGTAAATTTTCTATTAAGCCTGAAGCTCGGGCGTCATCGGGGCGTTCCCAAAAATTTCTACATAAAAGGAAGAGAATACTAGCCTTAATAGAAAGTAGTATGAACGTAAGAACTAACTCTCGATAGAATAAGAAAACAAACCTATATCCCATGTCCAATCACGAGGAAGCCGTCTGAAGTCGAAGTCTCCAACCGAGGCCGGGTTTATCTTAAAGACGAAGAATTTTTCTCTCTACCTATCGTCGCGATTGGGAATGCCATCAATAATGGTGCGACCATTGCAGGGAGAAAGAAGCATGGTACCAGGAAAGCGCGCATTATTTTTGGCCGCGCAAAGCTGCCTCAACTCCTCTAAGCTGAAATTAAGACCCTCTTCCTGAGCTCGAATCTACAAACCCATATAGTGGCAAAGGAAATTAGGGCACATACGAGTAAAAGCCATTCCCATCTCAGTAAGCGCTTCAAGGAGAAAGAAGGAAGTGGGAACGACAGACCACAATCTCGGAAATACATTACATAAGCACCGCAATATCCATCGCGAATGTTCTCAGGAGTCTCGTTGTCCTCCGCGATATCGATTTCCACAATGTAGGGAACTGCCCACAGTTCGTGGATGCCTTCGCGGTGCTTTCCTCCGATAATAGTAGGAAGATGAGGAGCAAATCTCTTGTTTGCCATTGGGGTATCGAGACTTAAAGACAAAGCCAGAGAAGAAAAAGATCTGAAGAAATTACGAGAAAACTGATCTCCTCAACGAAGAAGATGACCTATTTAATAGAGGTCCAAAAGTGGTTCCCAAAAGCAGATGACGTCGACAATCCATCTCAGCCGCACGATGGAAGGAGGTGGTCGACAAGAGCGATACACGTGACACCACGTTCCCCGAGATACGTGACGACGGACGGTTGATTAGAGCAGCTCGCCTCTTCAGTTTCCCCAAACTAAAAAGGCTGGGAGGCAAATGTTAGACCCAAAATTGGGCCCATTAACGTGAGGTCCGTCAAATGCTAAGTAAGCGAGTCCGCGAAGCACTCATGGAGTAAAACGAGAACGAGGCTAAACCCAATGACCACAATAAGGCCCAAGCCCATGTTTTATCATCATATCGTGGTCAACGAACACGACGAGGTCGAAATGGAACTCTGAAGATCGCGGAAACAGTTAGAGGAGAAGAAGGCTATAAAAAGGAGCTATGACGGAGCATGGAGGACACACGAAAGACCCTAGAGCTATTTACTAATCACATAGACCTTACTCCATAGATTTCTAGTTCGCTTATTACTTCTACTTTTCATTGTTGTTTTTGATCTTGTTCATCACCTTGTAAACGAATTCCATATTCAATAAAAGTCCATTTTTTGTCAACCGGATTCCGATTGTATTGTTGTGTTTAAGAGCATCGTTGCCCACATCATTTGTCTTCCCCTGATTAAACTTCCGATCACTACAAAATACTTAGTGTGGATTTTAGGATCTACAATTACTCGTGTATTTGCAAAACCACAAGAGCTACCTTTAATCAGAGGAAGAGAACATGTAATCACATTGAAGGCATGCACTACAACAATCAATGTAATTCCTTACAGATATCCTCAGGAACATAAGGACGCGATGACTGAGATGGTTTCAGAGATGCTAGCTAAGGGATTGATCAGAATCAACAAAATCCCCTTCTCGAGTCCGGTTTTGTTGGTGAAGAAACATGACAACTCTTGGCACTTTTGTGTTGATTACAGAGCCCTTATTCAGGATACGGTTGCAGACAAAAACCCTATCCCTATGATCGATCAGCTTTTGGACGAACTTCAAGAAGAAAAAGTATTCTCTAAGATGGACTTAGTGGTGGGATTCCATCAGATTCGTATGGAAGAAAACAACATACCTAAGACATCATTCAGGACGCATGATGGTCATTATAAGTTTCTTGTCATGCCCTTCGGGTTGACTAATACTCCATCAACGTTCCAATCTATCATGAATAAATGTTCCGGCCTTTCTTGGTAAAGTTTGTCTTGGTTTTATTTGGCGATGTGTTGATCTATAGCAAGAGTGAAGCGGAGCATATCAACCATTTAGAAACAGTGTACAAAGTGTCTGTGGAGAATCAGTTGTTTGCCAACAAGAAAAAAATGTTTATTTTCTCAGAATAAAGTTGAATATCTAGGCCACGTCATCTTAGAGGAGGGGGTTTCAACTGATAAATTGAAGACCGATTCAATGAGATCCTGGCCAACTCTTAAGAATATTAAACAGCTGCGGGGATTTCTGGGGCTCATAGGTTATTATTGGAGGTTTGTCCAAGGTTATAGCACTCAGACTCGTCTATTGAAAGAGCTTCTCAAAACAGATGGATTTATTTGGTCAGCGGCAGCACAAACAGCTTCGACGAGCTCAAGAAAGCCATGATCACAACTCATGTTTTGGCTCTACCAGATTTTACTCGTCTGTTTTTCTTGGAACGTGATGCTTCATGTTTCGGTGTTGGGGCTGTGTTAATGCAGGAATGACGTCAGATTGTGTATTTCAGTCTTGGGCTGACACCAAGAGAACAGCTCAAACCTTTCTACGAACGTGAACTCGTGGCAGATGTACTAGCAATTCTTAAGTGGAAACACTACATGTTAGGCAGACGCTTTGTGATTCATACAGACAAAAAAAAGTCTGAAATACTTATTAGAGCAGAGAGAAGTAAGTATGAAATATCATAAATGGCTCATCAAACTCCTACGCTACGAATTCAACATCATTTATAAGCCTAGAATTCAGAGCAAAGCGGCAGATGGACTTTCTAGAATTGAGCAACTATCTTTTCAGTCAGTGGAGTTAGCTTTGTATGCGGTTACAGTTCCAGAATCTTTACAGTTGCAGGACATATACAGAAATTGCTGAGCCTGGAGAGCTACAAGGCATGATCAGAAAACTAAACTCAGGGGAAAGATCTGAGAAGGTGTATTAAGTCAAGGATGGAAGGTTGTGGTATAAGAACAGACTGGTCATTCCGAAGGATTCATCGTTTATAACAACAATTTTAAGAGATTGCCATGATATTTTGCAAAGAGATCACTCTAGATTCCTCAAAACAGTTAAACGAGTGCAGAAATTGTTTCATTGGGAAGGGTTACTTAAGGCAGTGCAGCAGTATGTAGCTTCATGTCACACTTGTCAAACATATAAGTACTCTACCTTATGTCCTACGGGATTACTCCAGCCATTGCCTATACACACACTTTATCGGTTTGAAACACCCCTTTCAAGCTGAAGACGTGGCGAGGAAGATTGTTGCTGAGGTTGTACGTCTATATGGCTTCCCTAAATCAATAAATACAATGTCACAGATTTAAAAATCTATATTCAAATGAATAATGAATCAAAATTAGGATATGATACGTTTTAAATCTAATGAAACTGATTTTAATTTATAGAACCAATAACACCCCCCAAGTTAGTTAATTAAAGATTCTGGTATTATCATATCTTAGGTTGATAAATTATGACATGCTACTATAGAATTCATCTACCAGACTCAAAATTTATTTAAATTGGGTCTAGTTTTTCCGTAAACTTTTTTTCAAATTTTCTCCTGTTATTCTAATAACAGCAAAATCTTAAATCCTTGGCTCATAACATGGTCAATAAGTTACCTACATTGTTTATATTTTTTATTTATTTGGTAAATGGTGTTGCAGAAGTACATTTTTCAAATTTCCAAGCTGATAGTTGAAACAAAGAATAAGAAATAAAATTTCTCAGATCAAATGTACAGTGTCTTCACTTGCAGTGAAACAAATCAGATTTCAACAGAGCTTATGAATATAAAAAAGGTTCAAATCTTTCTATCTCATTGTGTGATCCTTCTTCCGTCAACTGTTTCTATGCTAAACAACTAGATTTGTCAAATGAGAATGATTTTCATCTTTAGCACTTTAAAACAACGGTGCAACAACATTCAAGAGAGCGGATATCATTTAAACTAGTGTAACTCTGTAAATTAGATTTGTGTGATTTTTTATTGCTTTTAAATTTTGATGTCTATAAAATTTCACATGTAAACTTATTAGAGAGGGTCTGCAAAATGTATGAAGGAAAGGCAAAAGATCTAAAAAGAGTGTAATAAAGGTTGCCAGAGGGTGTGATAAATGCCATTGGTCTACCAGAATGCAACTTCTACCAGACAATGATTTAGAAAGATATCTGCCTAAATAGAATCATTCGTACGCAAGTTAGGTTACACTGGATAATTGTCCTTCCATTGTTATGCCAACTTGGATGTGATGAAGAAGGACGTAGGGGGTGGGTCAAGGAGATGGTGACCACAAAGAAAACGAAGAACCGGTGGGACATATTTTTGGGAGATTTTTATTTTATTTTTGTGGATCACAAATAGTCTGGAGGAGAAATGCAATTTTTATTTTAGTTTTTATGGTCAAGGAGATGGTGACCGCAATGAAAAAGAAGAACCAGTCGAGGCATCTCCTCTATAGCCCCAAAACTTAATCACAAAATCTCCTATGGGCTCCATATATCTCTTATACCCCAATTCATTAATTCTATACGGATTTACCATTTTGCCCTTCTTGAGATAGAAAAAAAATTAATAAATTCGATTGGGTTAGATTGGGTTGGTTTGAGTGAGTGGTTTGTTCGGTTGGTATGGGTAATAGTTTTAGTTTTGGTTTTGGTTACGGTTCACGGTTTGGTTTGCCATTCAATTGAATTAGAATATTAATCCAAAAAACTGAAATTAAAAGTATTAGAAACCAAAATAGAGCTCATCAAGCTTGTAGTTTTCTAGGAGCTAGCTCAGCTTCCCACACACCTCGACGGAGCTGTCAATGTTGATTAGTTAACGGCGACCCTGACAGACTTCAGCGTTTCCACCGGCGAGCACTCCTTGGAGGTAGGTGGTAATGCAGCTTATTTCTTTTGTACTTCTTGAGCTACATTGGATAGAAATAGGAATTAGGATTTGTCATTGGATTAGATGAATTTGATTTGGTGCAAACACCTTGTGTTCTGGGTCATTTTGTAAATTAAATTGGTATACAATGGAAGTATTGTTGGGAATGTCCTAAAATCATTTGTACTTACTCTAGTAGAAGTCGTAACGTCGAGGTTCGACAATCGTATAATATTGGGTGGTTATAATGTTTTGCTAGAAACCGCTTATAATCTATGAATTGAGAATTCATTGCTAATATTATATGATCCTACAGGGTCACACACCTAAGCAAATTGGATCAAGTAATAGTTTANGTTTAATTAGATTAAACTAAAGTTGGGGTTTTGGTGTTTTATATTTATATGATAAATGAAAATTATATGTGCTCACCTTAATGGATTTAGAATCCACCACGTGATTTGCTAAAAGCCCATTACCCATAATGATGATTATTAGGGCTTGCATGTGTCGTGTGTATGCATATATAATTATTAAGCCACCAAACTAAAACCCCAATTATAATAAGAGAGACAAAAGAGTTTGTCAAGTTTGGAGATTTGATCTCGACGGCACTAGCATCCCGTATCGATCCAGTTTGTGTGCGTGTGGATATCAGTAGAGGCACGACGTTTGGAGTGCTTGAAATCTCGACTTGGTTGTTTATCTTTCCGCTGCAAAATAACCAGGTATATCCGAAACCCTAAGATCTAGATTTATTTCAGTATTGGCATGAGATTCTAGGCAAATAAAATTCATGAGTTGATTTATAATCGTTATAAACCGGTATGAATTCCTTCAGTGGTATCAGAGCATGCTTGTTTGAATACTGAATCAGATCTTATTTAGTCTATAATTTGGTATAGATAAATAATCTTAGAGTTTCGACTATAATTGAAATTGGTGTAGTATCATATTTGTATAAGCGTAATATGATTTGTGCGTAACTACTCTTCGTTCGTTAAAATAACCATTAAGTGTTAATTAGTGTTTCTCTTTATTGAAAGAAAAGCATGGTTATTTGTTGATTCATAATAGTTTTGTTTGATGTGATCAATCCAATTATTATAATTAACCGATCTAGAATATTGATTGTTATCTCATGTGTGATGATCTTGTGCATGTTGCATATAAAGTGTTTACGCATGCATATAATTTAAAAGTCATCAGTAGTTTCATCGAAATTCTTGGTGACCTGATTTTTTAAATAAAATTATATGTCTTATGGAATCATGTGAATGTATGATCGCACCTAAAGCTGGTCTTTAGAATCGTTTATTTGACGATGTGTGTTATTGTAACGCAATCGTATGATTCTATGTAACCTTTTAAACCGGTTAAACCAGTTCTCTAGTTTATTTGGTCAGTGTGATTGATTTGATTTGATCGTTTCAATCTATTTGTTTTAATCTCTAATATGATTGGATATTAAAATAGATTAACCTTAATTAATAAATAATCTAATATTTTAATTTGATTAAGAT
>CAKOAT010497376.1:181300-242297 GCA_932364175.1 Eruca vesicaria subsp. sativa
AATCTATGAATTGAGAATTCATTGCTAATATTATATGATCCTACAGGGTCACACACCTAAGCAAATTGGATCAAGTAATAGTTTAGTTTAATTAGATTAAACTAAAGTTGGGGTTTTGGTGTTTTATATTTATATGATAAATGAAAATTATATGTGCTCACCTTAATGGATTTAGAATCCACCACGTGATTTGCTAAAAACCCATTACCCATAATGATGATTATTAGGGCTTGCATGTGTCGTGTGTATGCATATATAATTATTAAGCCACCAAACTAAAACCCCAATTATAATAAGAGTGACAAAAGAGTTTGTCAAGTTTGGAGATTTGATCTCGACGGCACTAGCATCCCGTATCGATCCAGTTTGTGTGCGTGTGGATATCAGTAGAGGCACGACGTTTGGAGTGCTTGAAATCTCGACTTGGTTGTTTATCTTTCCGCTGCAAAATAACCAGGTATATCCGAAACCCTAAGATCTAGATTTATTTCAGTATTGGCATGAGATTCTAGGCAAATAAAATTCATAAGTTGATTTATAATCGTTATAAACCAGTATGAATTCCTTCAAGTATGTGGTTGGATGTATCGAATTGAATTGTGAGTAGGTTGGCACAGAGATCTCATTATCTCCCTGGGAAGACGATTGAACTAGGTAAAACTTAGTATAACTAGTAGAACTGATGATTGTAGTATACAAAGTTAAACTTAGAAAAACTAGTAGAACTGATTATTGTAGTATACCAGAGGTAGATAAAACTCAGTATAATTGAAGTTAACTCGGTAGAACAGAGAAATAACTATTAAAAATATATCGAAATAGGAATATGAATTATGATTTGTAACTGGATTAGATGAATTTGATTTGGTGCAAACACCTAGTGTTCTGGGTCGATTTGTAAATTAAATTGGTATCCAATGGAAGTATGTGGTTGAATCTATCGAATTGAATTGTTATTAGGTTGGCACAGAGATCTCATTATCGCCCTGGGAAGACGATTGAACTAGGTAAAACTTAGTATAACTAGTAGAACTGATGATTGTAGTATACAAAGTAAAACTTAGAAAAACTAGTAGAACTGATTATTGTAGTATACCAGAGGTAAGTAAAACTTAGTATAACTGAAGATAACTCGGTAGAACTGAGAACAATTTGTCTAACGAAAACTTTATTCTGTTGTTTTTGCAGGATACAAGGGCGAAACATGAGAGCGTATTTTTCAAATTCAGAGGGCGCATGTATAGTGTAACCGTGAAGACAACAGTGGATGAAATAAGTTTGGCAATGCTGAAAGAACGGGTGTATAAAAAGCTTGCTTTGGATGAAAGTATGGTGAAGCTGTCATTGTCATATAGACCGATGGTGGTTGGTTGTGAGCAACAGTTAACTATTTGTGATGATGAGGATTTGTATGTTTACCTAACAACTATAGATAGAAAGAAACGTAGATGTTTTTTGTTAGTGGAGGAAACAAGTAGATCGGATCAGTTAGAGAAACTGTCTAGAGTAGGCAAAAGTTCGTTTGGGATGAACTATGAAGCGCTGGTGGGAAATGATAGTGAAATTGGACCTAATGCCATAATTCTGTACGTAGAAGATGGGCAAGTAAATGCACAGAAAGAGGTGATGGAGGTAGAGAATGGTGATGATGAAACAAGAGGAGATGATTTTATGGAGACGGACACCACTGCTGAGACAAACACCGCTGCTGAGACAAACACCGTTGGTGAGACAAACACCGCTGCTGAGACGAAGACTGGTGGTGGGACAAACACCGCTGGTGAGACAAACAACGCTGGTGAGACAAATATCGCTGCTGAGATGGATACCGGTGTCGATATGGCAGATATGGCAGACGATATGGCAGATATAGCATATATGGCAGATAAGTATGTTGAACAGCTACCTGTGGTAAAAATTAGTCAGGTTATAGATAAATGGGAAGATGGAATGGGTATGAGTAAGTGTCAGGAATTTCCAAGAAAGAAATCGATTCAAGAGGCTGTGGATAAAGCCGCTTTTGGTGAATGCTTTCGCTATGTTACTCAGAAATCAGATCTCAAATGATTGGTGATAAAATGTGGTGTACCAAGCTGTAAATGGGGTTTGCGAGCTGCAAGGGTTTGAAATACATAATTTTTTTCTATTAGGAGGTACACGGGTGTGCATACATGTTGTCGGACTACTCAAAGCAAAATCAGCAAGAGCAAGAGGAGAGGTTCAGCAGAATTAGTTGCTTATTTTTTGAATGAGGAATTTCCAGGAAAAGTGAGAACTCCTGTTCCGAAAGATATCATAGATCTGCTAAAGTTGAGACTTGGGGTAACAGTATCATACTCCACAACATTGAGAGGGAAAAATCTGGCTATCTCCCATTTGCGTGGTAATTCAGAAGACTGCTATAGGATGCTTTCTAGCTACTTGTACATGTTAGAGCAGGTCAATCCAGAAACAAAAACAAGTTTGAAGTTGGATGAGGTTGGTAAGTTCAAGTACCTCTTCATAGCATTGGGAGCAGGTATTGAAGAGTTTGCAGTCATGAGGAAAGTGATAATTGTGGATGCCACATTTTTAAAGAACATATATGGTGGTGTACTAGTATTTGCTAAAGCTCAAGATCCCAATCGTCACAATTATCCCCTTGCTATTGGTGTACTGGACGGTGAGAATAAAGCTAGTTGGAATTGGTTTTTCGAGATGCTCAAAAGTGTTATACCGGACTCTTCTGAATTAGTTTTTATGAGCGATAGAAACCCGAGCCTCATCATTGCTGTAGCTAATGTGTTTCCACAAGCTCACCATGGGCATTGTATATGGCATTTGGCCAGAATGTAAGAGGTCATGTTTGTAACACCAACAAAGCCATAGTCGGATGGAGATTTATGGAGTTAGTGAGGTGTTTCACGATGGCAGAATTTGAGTCTACTTATGCAACTTTTAAGGTGAGATATCCTTCGGCGTACAAGTATGTGGAGGAGAAGACTCAGAAAGACACTTGGGCAAGGGTATTTTTTCCACGTGACCGATACAACTTAGACACTGCAACAGTGTGGAGTCTATGAACAGCACATTTAAGGACAAAAGGAGGTATGCCTTAATACCAATGTTAGATAAAATCATCAAATAATTCTCCGACTGGTTTAACGAGCATCGGAAGACGCTGTGTCTGAATCGATTGATACCAAAATGGTTCCTCTTGTCGAGATGCACTTGCACAAACTATGGGCGAAAGCTGATAAAACACCAGTGTGTGAGTTAAATAGTTATGAGCTTGAGTTCGAGGTAACATACAAAGAAGATGGGAAGCTATATTTGGTGAACTTGAGAGGGAATACTTGCAAGGTGTATGATTATGAAAAGTATCCTTGTCTACACGGACTTGCTGTGTACTTGTATTTGCTTGACGTTCACGATGCTTCAGACTGTCGACATCGTGAGAAAATAGAGTATCATGAGTTGTGCTCAAAATATTACTGGGCAGAACTTTGGGCACTGGCTTATTACATGACCATTTATTCTGTCTCGGACATGTCTAATTGGAATGTCCCAGATTATATTAAAGAGATTCAGGTGATACCTCCAGAGCGCCTCAAGAAGAAGGGGAGGAAAACTGATAAGAGGAAGCCATCTCCGGGAGAACGGCGTAAAAGGACACAAAACAAAAGGCGAGCAAGGCAAAATTTTGGTTTCAATTGGTTGTTGTTTGGAAGGCAAAGTTATGCGCCTGAATGAAGCAACATCTTTGGTTTTAATCTTACTTATGTTGCCTCCTTGTGTTGTTGAACTTTTGGATTTTAGCTTATGTAAAACTAGGGAATACTCTGCGACTTACCCGTATGTTTGAATTATATTTTATGGAATTTATGTCAGATCCATCGATTAAGAATTTTATTTGATATAACACAATCCTTTCTGAGACTTTCTCTTATAAAAATTAAAACGTCGACTTAAAACATATTTTAAATTAACATTTACGAAATAAGTGATTGTTTGAGACTTTCTCTTATACATTCCATTGTCTTTCAAATAATACTTTCTTAGTAACAACAACTTATAAAGGACTATTTTACGAAATTGTGATTTATAATATTTTATTGCACTAATCACGAATCATAAACATGCAAATGGCTAAAAATGAGAAGTAACACTGCTAGAGTTTATTAAAACTATAGGTAACACTAAAAACATTCAAAATCACGAAAAATAGAACTATGAAGAACATTGGTAATACCACAAACTTCTGTAAAACTAAGTGCAAGTTTTAGGAGGGAATGTTTTGGCACCTAAACAAATAAATCCAAAATATTTCAGCTTTTTGGTCAGAGAAACAGATTCCCTCTCTGCTTTCCTTGTGTTGTCGAGTCCTGACCTCCTTTCACTCACTCATTCCATTGTCTCTATCTCTACCCTATCTTCTTAAATCTATCCTCTCACTCTTCTCTCTCAATTTCATTTTCCTTCCCCCAAACTTACTCAACTGAGACCTTCCCTTTCCTTTCTATCATGACTCATCCGTACCAAGATATGAAGGATATGAAAAGACTGAAGCAACATTACGACATGCTAGGGTTCGTTGCCGATGCACGGTATGGAATTCCAACCCGATGCCCATGTGGGGGCGAAATCAAGCAGGATGTTGTTTTGAAGACAAAGTATCCTTCAGATTTCGACACCTTACCTGGGAGAAGGTACTTCACCTGCAAGTCATACGAGGTAATTTTTATCTCTGATTCAAACGATGTAATACTGAGTGAAACCGTATTATACTGAGTGAAACTACGTTGAGTAATTCTGGGTGAAACCATGTTATACTTATGTTGAGTAAGTCTGGGTGAAACCATGTTATACTTAGTGAAACTATGTTGCGTAATTCTGGGTGAAACTTTGTTATATTGAGTGAAAATATGTTGAACGTGCAGGACGATGGACTGCACTTTCTTCAGTCATGGGCTTTCGGTGTTGAGCAGGAAGTCGAGAAGTTAAGGAGGGGGAGGTGAATGATATGGCTGAAGAGATTGCAAAACTTAAGAGGCTTGTAAATGAGAACATCTTAGGAATAATCTTGCCTAGCTTATGTGTGTCTGTGTTTGCTTGAGATGACTCTCTCTGTTGTTTTATGTTGTTATATGTTTCGGATAATATAAGTCTTTGTTTGTTAAGGCTTGTATGATAATAATGTATCAAAACTTATGCTATGTCTCCTTATGTTATGTTTAAGTGTTTGTTGAACTCTATTATGGAATGTGTAGTGTTTAGTGATAACATAATTCATTATCCACAAACAAAAAAACAACAAATTGAGGTCAAACAACCAACAAACATGGCCCACTCGGCCCAACTCTCTCTTATTTCCTTTCAAATCGTGTGCGAGGTAGGTAGGTAAAGTGTGAAACAACTAACAACACAACCCAACCTCTCTTTCTTCTTCATTTCTTCATTTAACAGAGAAATTAGGGTTCTTGAAACATGAAAGCCGAAATATCATATTCCCGGAGAAAGAGAGACTTCCTTCGTGGTATTTCATCACACTGCTGGTGTGGAAACTCCGTCTCGGTATTTGTTTCGAAGACAACAAGGAATCCTTTTAGAAGATTCTATCGTTGTGAAGTAGCTAGGATGGTATGTTTTGGCACTTTCGAAATTGAAGAAAATTTAATGTTTTAGTTTGTTTGCTTTAACTGGATAATGCTTGTTGCAGAGAGAGGGTGAAGCTCATCTCTTCAAGTGGCTTGATGAAGCTTTGGTTGAAGAGGTTTCAATGGTTGAAGCAAGACAGACCACTGTTGAAGAAGATTTAGAAGCAATGGTTACTGTAAAGTTTAGTGGAATTAGTGGAACTGATGAAATCAGAGAATACTGGGTGTGTAGCTGCTATTTCATGGCTTTGTTGTAAGTTTTGGTAATTGTCAATGGAGGTTGTCAATGTTTGTTGTAAGACTTATTTCTATGGAACTATGTGTCTCGACTACTATTATGTTGTTTTTGTTGTTTTGCCTATGATTCTATTTTTCAAGACAATTATTTATAACAAATAAAGGTACTTAAATTGTCTAATTTAGAATCAACAAAAACATACAAACCCCCTTAACTTGTATATGTTCTCCAACTTACTTGACTCTTGACAAAACAACAAAAACATACGAAGACTTCACACTTGAACCCATTTCTTCACTTCTTTATTGCTTTCTGTTTTTCTGCTTCCTTCACAAAAGCCTCTAGCGATTCCAATCTCCCACCAAACTGATCAACCTTCTTCTCAACTCTCTTAATCATTGTCATCATTTTCTTCAGGGTCTTCATCACATCTCTTACTTGATTCAACTGCTCAGTTACCTCAGCTCCATCTTGGGCATCTACCGCATCTTCTACCTCTTCTTCCACTTTTTTCCGAGCCGCAACATCTTCATCGAACATGTCTTTGAAAAAGACCTTCAACCCTTCATTTATACGCTTATCCCAACTGTCGACTGCTAGATCAGCCACATCAACATCGTCTTCATCTTCCATAATATCATCCAAGATATTGTCTTCATGTCCACTTGTGGTGGGGATGATGATGTCAATATCCTGTACAAACAGAAAAAAAAATTGTTCAAACTTTCAAAAGTTTTATCTAAGTAATACCTTAGTTCTACCATACTTCTACAATACTTGTTCAAACTTACCAAAGTTTTACCTAAGTAATACCTTAGTTCTACCATACTTCTACAATACTTGTTCAAACTTACCAAAGTTTTACCTAAGTAATACCTTAGTTCTACCATACTTCTACAATACTTGTTCGAACTTAGTAAACATATACCTAAGTTCTACCATACCACTAAATAACTCTAAAACTTACAGTATCGTGACCAATTTCCTTGTTTATGAGTGTGAGTGACATCCCTTTCCTTTCATTCCATTTTTAGTGTACCTGCACATCCTCGGACACTTCTTGTCAGCTCCGTCAACATGTTCTCTGAACAGATTTCCCATAAATTGCCTCGAAAGCAAGAACCTACAAAACACAAAATTTAAAATACAATTACTGGTCAATCAAAACAAAATCTGAATTTCAATTTCTTCTCTTACTTACCTCTAATGGAACACAAAAACCTGGTAGAGGCCATAATGTATTCTCTTTCACCACCCCTCCAAAATGCTCCATGGTGTGAGAGATCTTCTTCAACATGTAATAAAACGAGTATCTCCCCCATGGAAAGGTCATGCAGAAGTCCAGATCATCAACGACTCTCTGGAAAAATTCCAATACATTTGGAGCTCCTTTTCCAACCTTCGTTTGCGCACAAACGACACTTCATAAGAAGAATAGAACCGCCATCTTCAGCCTGTCTCTATGGGGTCCCATGTTCACCAGCTTCTCTTTCACATCCTCCAACCTTATCAGTTCTCCTTCCTTGAACTGACTATTCACAAACGTTGGCCCACCACGCTCCTTATAGTCAAGAGGATAGTTGCAACAGTTAAATCCGGATATCAATGCGTGTTCCCTCAGCCCATAACGGATGGGAACACCATTGACAATAAACCACACTTCTCTCCGTTTATTGCTTTCGGCTGTCCTCACCAACAACATCCACATACCCTGAAGCTTGTGGTTGCTCAGACTTTTCATGTGGAAAACGTGTTTGAATTGAGGATTCTTCTCAAACCAGCTCCTCTCCACGTTAGATAGCTTCGGTTTCAGCTCCTTGAGGGTCTTAATTGCGTCTACTATCATACACCTTGTCCCAACCTTGATTCTTTTCTTGTACTCAGATGGAGGAAAGAACATTTTTTTCTGGTTTGATGGCCTCAGTTTCCTGCAAAAAAAAAAAAAAAAAAAAATCAATTTTAACATATTTATAGCACTCATACATCAAAACTCCAATTTATTATTCCTAACTTTTTCAGTATTACCTAGTTTTCCTATGTTTTTCTAGTTTTACTGAATAATCTCATAGTCTTACCATGTTTACTTAGTATTACATACACTATTACTTAGTGTTCTATTGCTAATTTGTTACCTCTCCATGCTCTGATACTGCTGAAGTCTGGGCCTTCGCGGTCATTTCTGTTGGTTCCTGAACATTATTTGTTACATCATTTTCTCCTGCTTCCTCCTCTGATTCGCCTTCCTCCTCTTCTTATTGTTCTCCTTCTTCGTGTTCTCCTTCTTCTTCTACTTCTTGTTCTTCTTCTTCTTGTCCTTCTTCACCATCTTCATTTGAGATAGTCGCTTTGGAGGATTCTTCATTATCATTCTGGGGAACATCTGATTGAGCTTTACTTCCAATCGCAGAATCCACAAGAGCATTTAACCTTGTCTCCTCCGTCGCCGTCGCATTCTCCAGAGCCGTCGATGAGGGTGGAGAGGTCGTCCTTACAAACTTCACTTTTAAACTCTTCGTTTTCACCTTCTTCACAGCTTTTTTCTTTTCCTCTTCCTCTGTTTGTTTCTCTTTGTCGGTTTGTTTCCGCTTACCCAACCTCGTTTCTGCCATCTTTGACAGATCGATCTCCCTCCGGTGATTCGATTGAGTGAAGTTAGTGGGTGATGAGTTCGTCGATTTTGAAAGAGAGAAATGAGATATCTCGATTTAGTTTGGTTTGGGAATAGAAACTAGGGTTTTCTGTTTTAATTTTAAAATTTGGGTGGATGGGTTTTCTAAAATCGATATATTTGGTTTGGAAAGTTTGGTTAGATTGGTTAAATGGTTAGACCATTTTCGGTTTGATTGATTTTCCAATTTTTTCGGGTCGGGTGGATTATATCAAGGTACAAGTTGTAAATATTTCAATTTGTCACGAGTTTTGTGTCATTTACATATTTTCCGAATTTAAATTAATTAATTTTATTTTCTGTTTTACATGGGTCTTAGAGAGATTGGGTTTTGAATTTTGGGGGCTATAGAGGAAATGCCTCAAACCAGTCGAGTGCCTAGGAATTAAAGAGTGTATGCCTCGAACCAGTCGAGTGCCTAGGAATTAAAGAGTGTATGCCTCGAACCAGTTGAAAATTCAATATTTTTTTAGAAGATAGGAAAGTTCATGAGTTTAAACAAGTTCGGCTATATAGCTTTATTCCTTTTGCATATCAGTATATTGAATTTTCATATTTTCTAATTTTATTAAGTTATATAATTTTTCATCCAACCATACACTCTTTTTTACTGGTAACATGTTTTTTTGAGAATCTATTTTTACATTATGTTTCATAAAATCTTTAAAATACAAAATCTATTTTTTTATCAACAATTTAAAATTTTAATTTAGGCTAAATGGCAATTTATTTTGAGTGACTATAAATTTTATAAATTAGGAATTAAAAACTATAATATTGTCAACAAGTACCATAGTGGAACTTCTTCCATTATATGCTGTTAGATTACTCTGTTACAATGAATTTTTAATTACTTACTTATATTCCATTAACTTAATTTCGTACAGCCAAATTCAACTGATACTATTTAGATCTATCTTTTTATTCGAGTGGCTTTGAATTATTCAAAAAGGTATATCAATATTGGGATAATAGCCAAATGTCCACGTTAAGCCGTCAGCAATTTTAAATAGTTTCTAAACAACAAAAGAAAGTATAAAAAATTATACAAATAATTATAAAAATGAAAATCGTGGTCATTAAGAAATCAATCATCAAAACAATAAGAATCTTTGGGTTTTTTCTTCAAGAACGAGATGAACGACCGCAAAACCCTACTCAAAATAAAAATAGAAGAAGAGCATCGAGCAAGGGATCAGATCCGCGTTTCTCCTACAAGGTCTCAAATCGTAGTCACAAACGCAAACGCATCTTTAACTGGTTCGTCAGAGGTCGCGTTTAACATATGTTGCTTATGTGTCTATTGTCCTCTTTGCGTTCTATGGTGCTGCATCAAACAGCCTTGTACAATCGGATGGCGAGCGATCCTAAAGGCTAGAAGCCAGTTAAGCCGCTGCACCGGCTGTGGCAAAAGCTATAGTAGGAGGGTTAAAGCCGCAGATTATTCATCGTTTTCGGATATTGATTCAGACGATGTGAATGGCAGAGCACATAATCGCTCAAAACGAAACGGCTGATTATAAAATTTTTGTTGGCTTTCATATATTCACAAACTTTCCCCATGCTCTTTTCGATCTTCGACTTAATCGTTCTAAACGCAGACGGAAAGCGCTGGAGTTGACTTCTTAAAGATTAGTGGATGCAAAGTCTTGCGATTAAAGTCTATACTATTATGGTAATATAAAAATTAAGATTTTGTTGTGATATACCAAATATGTATTATTATATATTATTACATTGTGAAGAACAAGTTATCTTCTTTTTTCTACAGAAAGGAATAAAGTCTTGCGATTAAAGTCTATACTATTATGGTAATATAGAAATTAAGATTTTGTTGTGATATACCAAATATGTATTATTATATATTATTACATTGTGAAGAACAAGTTATCTTCTTTTTTCTACAGAAAGGAACAAGTCTTGCGATTAAAGTCTATACTATTATGGTAATATAGAAATTAAGATTTTGTTGTGATATACCAAATATGTATTATTATATATTATTACATTGTGAAGAACAAGTTAATTATCTTCTTTTTTCTACAGAAAGGAATAAAGTTTTGTTTGATTGTCACGAGTAAGGAATAAAGTTTTGATGCTGTGCCTTTTTCTGTTATTGTAAGCTCTAAATCTCATTTAAGTGATGTTTGAGAAAAGATAAAAAGTTGAAAGAACCAACAACAAAAAAATTAAATTATTGTTACAGAGTAAAATTTTTGTGTTACTTTGAAAATTTCAATGCAATATTTATTATTAATATCTTTTATTTTATTTTTTTATTAATTAAAATATGAATAGATGTAAAAATAATAATATTTCTTTTTAAAATATAAAAAAATAAATATATTTTTAATCTGTATGCAGAAACCAAAATAACAACTAAAATGAAATAAATGAAATATTAATTTCTCCTATATAGAAATGATGTGATTAGGTTATAAGATGTTGAAAGCTCTGAAATATCATATTTTTTATCCTCCTTGAGTGCTTAAATAGCTTGGCATCTCTTTAAGACATTTCAAAAATCTCATTATACAAATTTTCACTGGATTTATGCTTATTTCAAAACCGCAATGAACTTTCTTGATTCGTTAATCATTGAATCTTTGACGTTAACTCAGCAATTTCAGCTAACAGCTCGATGGATGGACAACTAGATTGGTTATAATGGGTTCGTGGTGAAGACAAGCTTCTCCTAGCACAAGATATTTGGCACAACCAGTTTTGGTAATAGCTCATCTACTCTTCACCGAATTTGAATAAAATAGAAAAAAACATAACCCAAAATTTACTCAAAACTATATAATACTAATAATTCCATGTGTATTCAATTAAAATCGGCAATGACCCACTCCAACCGACCAAGAGAAATCTCACTCAGGAAGAAGTTGGAGAACCAAGTATCACAAGCTTTCAGAGCTACGTGTAGAAAATAAAGAATCCAAGTAAGATAAATCATTTCTTGTGGCATGCTATCTCGAGCTGTGTGGTGATGGCAGAGAGACTCATTTATAGTCACATGGGAACCAATAGGAGTTGTCCTAAATGTGCTGGTTAAGTGGAGTCAATTATTCATTTTATTTTTGAATGTCCATTAGCCCTACAGATTTGAGTTTTATTAGACTATTTGTCCCTTCCAGGTGACTTCCCAAATATATGTATATACCAAGACATGAACTTTCTTTTTTTGGGAAAGAAAAAGGGTGGTTCCACTGAAACCATAGTTCGATACCTTCCTATGGATCTGTTTATACATTTGGAAGGCGAGAAATGACAAACTCTTTAATAGAAAAGTCGTTTTCCCCATTGACACTCTCCAACACACGTCTTTTAAGGCAGAATGTTGGAGTAAAACTAATGAAAAAGAGGTAACAATTGAGGATCATGACAACCCTTGGATACCCTAAATTCCTACCTACCAAATTGATGCGTCATGGATCGATAATGGCAGTGTCAATAGCTTAGGGTGAAATCTTAAAGATCAAATGGGTTATGAAGTCTTCGGATTACGGCTATGCCGAAGGAGCCTCTCGGGTTTGAATTCTGAGATAGAGGTTTATTTTGGCAGCCTCAGATGCGAGAGATATGAGGATAACTTCTATACACTTTGAGACGGACTGCTCGGACCTAGTCGACATGATTAAAAATCCGGAGGATAGACTGATTTTCACGACAGAGATCAAAGTTTTCTAGAGTTTACATGAGGATTTGTCTCATATTCCTCAGAACAAAAATGGTCGAGCGGATGCACTAACAAAAGAATTAAGGACCAGAAGTTATATCTTTTTCCATATAGATCAGACCCACCAGACGAAATTTTTTTTTGTAGAATCGACTCATCTGACCAATACTTCATATAATTTAGATGGGTGGCTGACACAAAAAAAATCACATAAAGTGTTAACACTAATCACAAAGTGTATTTTTATAGTCTAGGACTAGGAGGAAACAATTCGATTTAATAGTAGAGTTGAATAGCTAAATGACCAAATCAAGTAAACTTGTAATTGCATAAATGACAAGTGAAAATCTTCGTCTCTGGTAACATTAGAAAATGAACTTTCTGTTTTGATAGAACTGTTAGGTTGCTAGTGGTATTTTAAAAAATTAAAATTTATTTTTATAATCATTATTTACAAAACTAACACAACTATTTGCGAGAGAGTTCTGATACTATGAAAAACTTGGATCAATGATTTGAGAAGATTCAAGATTTTGAGTAAATCCCAAAATTTCGAGATTTGAGTAAATTTAAAGTATTAATACAAGTTTTAAATGTTATTGAAAAAGGCAGAGTTTTTAAAATAACCTTTAAATTTTAATTATTTATTTAAAATGAGATTATTATTTTAATTACTATCACTTTATTTTTATCGTTTTATGAATTACATAAAATATATAAATGATTTTATAATTAGATTTTCAAATATATATATATATATATATATATATATATATATCATTTCAACTATTTTGATTCTTTTTAAAAATGTTAATTATTAAAAAAGATTTCAAATACCATCTTAAATAGTGGTATTTCAGTTTCTTGTTTTTGCACTATAAAATACTATCCAAACCCCACCAAATCCTATTTAATATATTTTATTGATAAAATCCATATTTTCCAATAAATTAGAATTAGAAATATTTATCCCAGTGACAAATCCAATAAGCTTAAATTTCATATAGAAATGATAAATACAATAAGAGTAGTTTTGAAGAAAAAAATGAAATCCTCTCAAATATTTGATTCAGTAATTATTGTTTTGCTATTTGCATGATAAAAGTGCAACAAACAAACCTAATTTTATTTATCTTCTCTCTTCTGAATAAAGTAGCCGCCCTCGGTTCCAATGGCTTTCTTTAGCGACGGAGCGAGATCTCTTTGTATTTTGGTTTGCTTTTCGCTTCTTACCTATTTGTTTTGAATCTTTTTCTATTTTTAAAGTTAAATTCGTTTTTTGAAGACTATCCTTTCCAGATCTTGTTAGATGTTCTTCGTAGTTTTCCTTATGGTGTCGGATTCTTGGAATAACGGGAGAATGTTCCGCAATGCCATAATATTTGCTTCTTGTCTTAGTTCTCTCATGTAGATATGTTGTTATTTTACCTTGTGCATGCAATTTTCATTTGCTGTCCTTCTCCGTAGTGATGTCAGGACCAGATCTCTTCTTTCTTCGATCTATCTCTGATCTTCCTTATGTAATTCTTTGATATTGAGATGAGATTATTCGTTACTCGAAACTTCCTCTCAGTTATGGTCGAGTTCTAGATATTTCAAAAGTCTTCAAATTAGGCTCCTACCATCGTATCTATTGACTCGTCGCTTCTGGGAAATCATGTCTTTGTCTTGCCAGGTATGAAGCTTTGGATTTGTGTTCTTCAATGGTTATTTGTTATGGAGGTTCATCTCGGATCTACTGGATATTGATAGTTTGCAATAGCCCTGGGCGTTCAGGTTCAGATCATGTTTTTTTTTATTTCGTTTTATTTTATAACACGTCCTAAATCCCATACTAGTAATTTCGTAAATATGGATCATGATTGGATATAATACATCGGTTTCGGGTCGGTTTTGTATCACTTCGTAGAATCCATAAAGTAACTATATATCGTTCACATAAAGTAACTATATATCGTTCAAATACGGAATATATCGGATCAGTATGGATATACCTAAAGTAAAATCTAAAATTTAGAATCAAACTTACAAATATATACTTATATTTATATAGAACTGAAAATTTAATATACTTATTTAAGTTTATATACTTCTTGTAGATATCATCTTGAAATAAATTTGAAATTGAATATTTGAAATATATATTTATGTTTATTTCAAATCAAAATGTGAACTACATAATTATATATTCAACATATTAGCTACATAATCTATATGAAAATGAATTGGTAGATAATATTGATATATTAAAATTACAAAAAAATTAAAATAATATTTGTAGACTATATATTAAATATTATATAATAAATATATGTACAATATTTTACTATTTGTATTCAAATTGATTTTATGTAATGTTTTAAGTATAACAATATATTTTGTATAATTGTTTAGAATTTCTTGTAAATTTGTATATCATTCTGGATATAATAGACGGTTAAAATCATAAAATATAATATTTAAAGTAATATATATTTTTATGTTTAAAATATTATATTAAAAATTTTTGTAATACATTTTAATTTTCATATATATATATATATATATATATATATAATACCATTAATCCCAAGAAAAAAATTAAAGTAAAAGAAAATATTTATACGATTACGGGTCGAACTCTAGAAATAAACAACAACATCAGAAGATTGTTTTTAACAAATTTATTTTGAAAGAAATTATAGTTCCAAATATTTTTTATATATTTTATATATTAATAAATTTATTTCATTTATTTTCAAGGGATGCTAAAATTGTGGAATTGGAAATAATTATGACACCCTTATATTATTTGAATTAGGAAATTTAAAACTGATATCAGAGTATTTTATTAAACTTTTAATTTTAGTTTTTATTATAACTTTAATGGTTAATTTTCAATTTAAAATTATGTTTAAATATTACAAAAACATCATTTTATATAAACATAAAAACTAAAAACATAAAATAAATACTCACCCGATCGGGCGGGTCAAGGTCTAGTTAAAACTTAAATTGTTTCAACCACACAAAGTTACTGCATCTATATGGTTTGTCCTTTTGGCTCTTTGATTTTTTTTATGGTCTTTTCTTTTTTTCTTTGATTTTCTTAAAACCAACAATGAGTATCATCATATTTATGATTTTTGTTCATCATTATATTGACAACATAACAGTATATGATAAGACTAATACAATGGTCAGTTTTAAAATGGTAAATATTTCTTCCGTGAATTAGTTGTTTTGATTTTATAAAAAAATCTTAAAAGTTATGTACAAATTAATACAAGCCAATATATATGAACATGGAATATGTGTTGAAAAAAAATAAAAAGAACATGGAATATGTTTTCCTTTTGTATAGTATACCTAGCTAGGTTTATGATATTGGATAATATTTAAAGCATTATAATAACACTGTAGCTAAGGAAATTAAAGCATCACAGCCTCTATACATCATAGCTAATCCTGGAATAGAACTGCTACGATACAAGATGGTGTTTGTGATACTGATTCTGAGTATCCTTGGACCTCAAAATGTAGAAGTCTAATAGAATCTGCATAAGGTCACATTGTCGGTGTTTTTGGAGGATGGTACGCCAAAATTATGTATTCCTCGCCATGTTTTGTTGGAAAGATTAACGAGAAGAAATTTGTGATTGGACTATTCTCTCGGTTTTATGCCTCCTTCTTCTGATTTAATTCAATACGTTGTAGTTAGTATAATCATGGGATCTAGAATTTTTTTGTTTCACATTCCGGATGACCAAACTCATAAGTGGGTAGTTGAAAGAGGGATATGGCATGTTGACAATTGTTTAATGTCTGTATCTACCTGAGAACTTAAGGGAACCATCACTGTCCCTGAGATATTTACAATTCCTGTCTGGCTTAATCTGAAAGTCATTCCCCACCAGCTTTATTCCAAGAAAGGTATAAGCTGGATAGCTTCAGGTGTAGGGGCACCAATGCCTTGGTCTGACTCTATTCTGATGGGTGAGGCAAAAAATTATGGCTGAGGTTAAGTTGGACATGCTGTTTCCTCAAAGAGTATCATTTAAAGATGAAAGCAGTTCAAAATCAATGGTTTATGTTATCTACTCATGGCTGCCTTTGGTGTGCCATAAGTGTGGACAGCTTGGTCACAAAGCACCTAGATGCCTTGGTCTTTCTCTGATCCCAATCCGCAAAGTTTCTCAATTCCACCAAAGGTAATCTCGGGTACACACGATCAACTGTTGGAATATACTATCAGTACTGACTCTGTACCTGAAAATTTTGCTGCTTCTTATCAGTCTTTCAAAGATACTGAAACAATCTCTTTATTACCCAAGGAAAGTCCATATATTACATCTTTTGATTCTCAGTCTTGAATTCTTCTTGAACATGAAGGAAGCGACCATGCTAGTATGCTACAAATGGCAATTCTGAAATTGGAGAGCCAAGAAGTGAAGTCACCACTGTCTCCTCTCTGTCTCAGTTGTGACCGTGAACACTCCCAAAGACTATTCCACTGAATATGTTCATTTGGCTAGTAAGCCAACGGACACTGGTCATCTTACTGCTCTTGATATTGATGTCTTCGATGCAATAGAAATCCCAACATCTTCTGTAATGGCTGCATCTGATTGTGAAGAAACCTTTGAAAAGGTTAATGTCTCAGAACCTGTTAACTCCTCAATGCATTTTCCGCACCGAACTTCAAAGGTTCCTCTAGGAAAAGTTGATAATGTGGTTGACAATATTTTCACCTCTCTGACCTCTGTACCATTTCTTCATAATAACTTTTTGCGGTATTTGATAATGCTGAAGCCCATGAACCATGGAACTTGTCTTCACGAACTATTAGCATCCTCACTCTTCAGCTTTTTCCCCTCATGATACCGCCCCTAGACAATCTCGAGACTTATTTACAGAAGAATCGACACAAAGGTCATGTGGCAGTAGGCCATTAAAGCCTTCTCAAAGACGGAAGGAGATGAAATGATTCACAGTTGCAGGCAAACAAAAGAAGGGGTCGAGGTAAAGCTCCCCATCACTAACTTCACAACAATATATTGTTAACTGTCGACTTTACTCTACTGGATTGCTTCCTTGTTTCTCAAGACGTAAACTCTTATGTATGATGGTTTTATTTTAAATTTTAAGGTCTTGAGTATGGGTCTTTACTATATATATATTTGTAACTTTCTAGTGTTTTTAATGAAAATCTTTGTCAAAAAATAACACTCCAAGAAAACAAGTTGAAACATATTAGAAAAGTATTCTGAAAAATATTTAAATGGAACTTTGTATATGATAAAGCCAATTAGCCAAAGGTGCATCCAATTATTAACTTGAAGACGACAAAGTCGAAAAGGGAGAAAATAGTAGAAATAACAATTGAGCTTTGATCAGATTTTTAGGGCGTTATTAGTGAGAGTCTCTTAATGAGTCTTTCATCACTTAACAATTAATATACTTTTTGTCATCATCAATGTACAAACTCAACTAAGACCGGTGAACCATCTTGGTAACTCTTCGTCTATGTAAACGACGAATAACGATTGCTTTTGATCACTCCGTGCTGGGCTGTCTGCTTTCTTGTTCTCTGTTCTTTGTATATGTATGATTGCTGAGTGATTGAAACTCTCATTGAGTATACGGATATCTTGCAGATAAGATGTGTATGCTGGCCATTCGATCGGTGCTGAAACCATTTTCACCAGTTGTGAACAGTCCGTTTTAAATTCACATGAAACTGCCATAAATTTCTTATTCTTTCCAATGCTCATATGGAGGCTTCTATTTTGGCATGTAGAGGTGAGAGGCTGGACCATGTGTTTCTCGCTTCCATTAATCCATCAAAATCTTCCAAAATACTATACAATCTCTGTCTTGATAAAAAAAAAAAAAAAAAATTATTTCCAAGAATCATTCGTGAAATACCATCATCCCTGAATCTAGGGTATTAAAACCAAAATTGTGTCCCCATGTTGGGATTGTGATGCATGTGTCTCAAGCCATAATGCTGCTTCAGTTTCAGCTAATTTAATTTTATCTCTGAGATCTATGTATATATTGCTGAAAATCTTATTGTTTCTTCCTGATGTCTTGCATATTTCCATTGTTTTATCCATTCACCCATATGCATTTTGATCATATAGATTAGGATTTAGTCATTTCTAGGTTGAATTTTGCATACATGAGTTCTTATTAGGTAATGGAGTATCTTTGGAGTTCTTGGAGGTGATTGTATGGATTTGAGATCCAAAAGAGGAGTTAGAGGTGATTCTTGTACGAGCAGAGGCCACACCGAGGTTCCAAAGCGACTCCCTGAGGTCGCTCCACAGCAGAGCGACATCCAAAAGTCGCTCCACAAAGTCGCTCCAGCCCCCACAACAAGAAGCAGCCACAGCGACTTGTTGGAGTGACCTGTCGTGGTCGCTCCCAACCCATAGCGACGTGTGGAGCGACACACACAGGTCGCTCGCCTTTTCATCTTGTTTGGAAGCCGAAGATGGCCTTGGAGCGAGATCCTAGAGCGACTTCCCAGAGCGACAAGGCCAGGTCGCTGCGTGTTGATATGTGACGAAAACTTGTGTTATTTTAAGGACATTTTGGTCATTTGTTTCATGTTTTGACATTTGCTAAACCTAAGTTAAGTATTCTAAAAGCCTGTGAGGAAAATCTATCTTTCATTTTGAAGAGAAAAAAAGAAAAACCAATGGGAAAGTTCATCTCTTTTGAATCATTTTCATCGTTTTTGTTATTCTGTTTAGTTTGATTGGTGATCTACTCATCTTACATGATTAAGATTGAATCCAATATGGGTTTAAGAGGAATCATGAAGATTAGTGAGTAATCCACCTTTGGATTCATGGGATAGGGAGATAAAGGGGGATTAACTAGGATTAGAATGTTTAGTGTAGATTTCTCTTGTTCCTTGCTAGTAGAGCATTCTTAATGCATCTTTTGAGTTGGGCTCTCAAAAGGTGAGCTTTTAGGCATTTCCCACCTCACAAGATGTTCAATGAAATGTCTGAGTCAACTCTCCTAAGCTTTTAACATACTTTACCAAGACATTTGTTGTTAAAGGTGTTAAGACAGCCAATAGACTTGTTCTTACAGATTACTTATATAACATTCAACCGAAGACATTTGATGCTTGAGTTATGTTAGTAAATAAGCATTCATCTAGACATAGAGCTTGCTTAGAAGTATGTCTAGGCTTAAGGTTGACAGTTAAACTGATCATTTTCCATCCTTAGTTCGAAGTTTGATCACCCAAGGTCTAATCCCTACTCCCATGAGTTCTTCTTTCTCTCAATCAAAGAAGTTATTTTAGTATTCGTTTTTCTTATTCTTAGTTATAGTTTAAAACCATATTATTTCGATTGCACTTAGATTAAGTAAGTATTTGTATTCTCAGTGCTTTAAAATCCCTTAGAATTGGTTCGACAATCTCTTATATTACAACATTTGTCTTAGAAGCCTTGAAAACTCCTAGCTTCACTTCCTTTCCAAATGTACCAGAGAATCCATGGAAATTAATGATTAAGTACTCACTTAATCTAAGTGCGATCGAATAATGGATGATTTTAAACTATTACTAATACTAGAGCGCAATAACAGAATAAGAAAAGCAATAATTAAAATAACTTCTTTTGATTAAGGGAAAGGAGAACTCATGATATAGGGATTAGACCTTGGGTGATCAAACTTCGAAATAAAACAGGATCACAAGAACAATGAAGAATGATTCAAAAAAATGAACTTTCCAAGAGGTTTTTGTGTTTTCTCTTCAAGATGAAAAATAATCTGCCTGGTAGGCTTACAAAAAGTACTTAAACTTAGGTTTAGCAAGTGTAAAACGTCAAGACAAATGACTAATAGGTCCTTAGAAAATACAAAGTTTCGACCAAGTAACTGACGTGCAAAGACCTCACAGTGTCGCTCCGGCACGTCGCTCTATCTCGGGAGCGACCTTAGGTACCCGCTCCAAGACGTCACTCCAGGTTCATTCTCGTCTTCTGAAACCGATAAAAGGCCTAGCGACCTTGGTGTGTCACTCCAAGCGTTTTTTTGATGAGAGGATAAATGTTTTTTTTTGAAATATGGGAGTATATGAGTATAGTGTACGCACCTACTCCCTCTTTTTTTTGTTTAAAACGAAAGAGAAGCAGATGAATTTCTTTCGAAGGACTGGGATGATCGACAATCTGGGTCGATTAAATACCATGGTGGATTGATGATGACTTGGAGTATGTCTGTTTTACAAAACTTTCTAGGACCAAGTCGGTTTAGAGATGACCTCAGTGTCTCTAGTTCCTTCTTTCTTTAGGAAATGAGATGAGTACGCTCAAATACGTGGCGATCGTTTCTCGGTTGTACGAGAGATTGGGTCGGTTTGTGAGTTCTGCCTGAACAGTTATACCATCTCCAATGGTACTCTATAATTTTTACTCTAAATTAGTTTAACTTTATAATAGAGTTGGATTTGGTCCAATGGTTTACTCTATAATAGAGTTACACTATAATAGAGTGGGATATAGAGGAATGCTGTTTTTTCACTCCAATAAAATTTTCAAATCAGACATACCCTAGTTTCATCGATGATTTGAAGTCTAATAAAATTTTCAAATCAGACATACCCTAGTTTCATCGATGATTTGGGACTGCCTCTTCTTTGTTCTTCGTCTGATTCGGTCTTCGATGAAATACCAACAAGAATATCGGAGTGGGGAAGGGTCTTCAACATCGGAATTTATGTTCTTGTTTCTTTGTACTGCTTGTTTTACATAACTGACTAGGTGTTCTTCGTATACTGTTGAAAAATCCATTAAACGTTTATGATTAGATGTTTTCGACTTAACATGGCAGAATTTCGTAAAACCGGATTGCGTTTGGAGAGTTCGAATCTCTCGTATAGTTTAGTCAATTTTGGTGTTGAGTCAACCGTTTCCGTTTTAAACGATTAATTCGAATTTCTACGAGAAAGCAAGTCTTTGTGGTTTTATCGTAAAGTTCTAACAGTTACTTCGATTGGGACGAAACAAAAAGCGTTTCGATAGAGATTCGAGATAGAAACGTTTCCATCCGTCGAGCTTTTCCAACTCCCCCACTGGCGAGTCGGTGAGTACCGTCCCGATTCGTCGAGCTGACTTGTTTTCGTCGTAAAATCTCAACGGAAACTCCGATTTAAACGAAAAGCTGTGCGAATATTGGTTGGAGTACAATCAGGCTTGGCCAACTCGCCATGGTGGTGAGTTGGATGGTGCAGACCCTCGGAGAAAATTCAGTGCCTCGAGGGCGAGGAGAAAGGCCAAATAGCTCGCCAAAAGGTGGCGAGCTGGTTTGGTACAGCCAGCTTGCCGGCTTGGCAAGCTGGATGGCAAGGACGCTTGGGGAAAAGTCAGTGCCTCAAGGGCGAGGAGAAAGGCTGCCAAGGTGGTGAGCTGGATGGTACGGTCCAGCTCGCCAAGACAGCGAACTGGTTGAGCTCGGCCAGCTCGCCAGCTTGGCGAGCTGGATGGAAAGGACCCTCGGGAAAAATCAGTGCCTCGAGGGCAAGGTGAAAGGCCGACCAACTCGCCAATACGGTGACCTGGTTGATCTCGCCGGCTTGGCGAGCTGGATGGCACGGTCCAGCTCGCTAAGACGGCGAGCTGGTTTGACACAGCCAGCTCGCCAACCCGGCCACCTGGTTGAGCTTGGCCAGATCGCCGGCTTGGCGAGCTGGATGGCACGGTCCAGCTCGCCATCTTGGCGAGCTGGTTTGGCACAGTCCAGCTCGCCATCTCGGCAAGCTGGTTTGGCACGGCCAACTCCGCTAGTAGTGTAGGTTTTTTCTGCGAGTAACCTAGGGTTTTTCCCCGAGTAACCTAGGGTTTTTTCTGCGAGTAACCTAGGGTTTATTCTGCAAGTTTCCTAAGGTTTTTACGCAGTTTCTGGAAGAGCAAGTTTTATTTTTCCAAAAATTTCTCAAAAAACGTCTTTTGGTCAACCCATACGTAATGAGATTTGTCAAACTCGGAATTAAGAAAAACATTGCGGTGTTTGATAAATTTTATTGTTTCCCTTTGTGTTCAGAGAGAGAAATTGCGAGCTTTTTTGTTGCTCCTCCCGCGGCGAAAAGTCGTGATTAGGTTTTCGACTTTGTTTAGTACTACAGTGTTTGCGTGAGCGTTTGTTATAGGTGTAGTCGCTGCTGGAGTTTTTTTACCAGCATTTTTGTGAGCTGCGACTTTTTCTTTCATATATCCAGACATCATTTTGATCAAGCGTTTTGCGGCTATGAGTTAGAGTAATCCGTACCCCCCCTCTCCTTCTAGCACCAAACTGTGGGAACCGAAATTCACACTGTCGATTTTCGTAAAATAAAGAAACTTAGGAAAACCCTAATTTTCCAGAGGTCCCGGATCTCTACGAGAGACAACGACAAGTAACCAAATAAATTCGGAAAATATGGAAAACATAATAAAACGAATTTATAAAGAAAGTAGATATTATTTCGAATCCGCATAAGAGCGTTGCGATTATTACAAGAGATTACAAGAGCTTTGGCCGCAAGAGCTCTCAGCGAGTTATCTAGTTCTAGCAACGGAAAACCTTAAACCTAGTTGAGTCGCAGCTCAATAACAAAAGACGAAACATATACGAAAAAGGGTTTTGATTGATATCGGACTGAACCTTATGAAAGGCTGCCTACGTACCCCTTTTGAGGATCAAGCCGAAAGTAGTTCAATTGAAAGAGTTAGACAAGAGATCGAACTGCCTGGCGAGTTCCTCTAGTAATTGAGTGTCAGTCATAGAAACCGAACGAACTTGTCGAGAAAAAAGCTTAAGGTTCTAACTGCAGAGAGTCATAAAACAGGATCACAAGAACAATGAAGAATGATTCAAAGAAAATGAACTTTCCAAGAGGTTTTTGTGTTTTCTCTTCAAAATGAAAGATAATCTGCCTGGTAGACTTACAAAAAGTACTTAAACTTAGGTTTAGCAAGTGTAAAACGTCAAAACAAATGATCAAAAGGTCCTTAGAAAACAAAAAGTTTCGACTAAGTAACTGACGCGCAAAGACCTCGCAGTGTCGCTCCGGCACGTCGCTCTGGCTCGGGAGCGACCTCAGGTACCCGCTCCAAGACGTTGCTCCAAGGTCATTCTCGTCTTCCGAAACCGATAAAAGGCGGAGCGACCTTGGTGTGTCGCTCTGGAGGTCGCTCTGGTGTGAGAGCGACCTTGGTATGTCGCTTTGGCAGGTCGCTCCAGGGTCTTCTACGTGCAACCAAATGACAAAGGCCGAGCGACCATGACGTCTCGCTCTGGATTGGGAGCGACGTCATGGGTTCGCTCTGGCACATCGCTCCAGCTCTACTCGTCCAATGATCACTTTTTCCTCCTTTTTGAGCCTCAAATGCATCCAATCACCTCCAAGAACTCCAAGGGTACTCCAATACCGAATAAAGACTCATGTATGCAAAATGCAACCCAGAAATGACTAAATCTTAATCTATATGATCAAAATGCATATGGATGAATGGATAAAACAATGGAAATATGCAAGATATTAATTATTTATATGAAAATATATGTAACATAATATATTTATATTAATCTATGTATTATATAAATGTTTTGTGACTTTTATTTTTGTTATTACTTAAAAATAATAAAAATGTAATTATATATCTTTGAAAACAATATTGTTCATTTAACTATTTTAAGATAGATAGGTAATTAATAAGAAAAAAAATCTGAAAATATAGGTTAATTAATATGGAATTAGTTATTATGTATAAGTAATTAGTAAAATAATTATCATATAATTTATGTATTTAATTACGAAATGTAAATATAAAACTAATTATTTTTATTAATTATTATTGCCATGATTTTTTAGTTAAAAATTTATTTTGGAAATGTATTAATTAAAAAGAAAAGAAAAAGAATCTTATAAGATAAGATAATTAATAACTTCAGTGGTATACCATTGTAATTAATTATAAAAATTTAGGGTATTTGATAACTATACTTTTATTTTAATAATAGAGATAGAAATGGAAAGTAAGAGAGATAATAAAGAGAAGTAATAAAGAAATTGAGAAGAGAGGACGGATAAAATTCTACCTCGAGGTACTTCTATGCAATCTTGAGAGATTGACAATAATAAAATTTAATTAAATAATCCTTTTTTTTTTTTTTTTGAAAATCTGCTAAGTTTCTGGCCGAGGCCGATGGCCATAGAATCTCAAACATATCGGCAAGCAATAATGATGAATGCCAATCGTTACACGACTCACCAAATAACCAGAGTGATGATCTTAGGCTTTGAATGTAAAAGTAGATCAATTAAGATAAATGTAGATCAAGTGGGATAAGTTCAGATTAAGCGAATCATGTAGGAGAGATGCAGATCAAACAATTTATTATAAATTATGATGACAAAATCATTTCAAAACTATAGATCATATATTCAAACAATAAAAGATTATATCAAAATATCAAAATAAATATCTTAGATGTTATAGGATCAGCCGAAATGTTTATTAACTTTTTCATAAGGTGTTTATACTTTTTCGATTTTCGTTTTAGTCGATCAAAATTATCTTTGAAAAACCGGCAGATTACTACTATTAAACTCTATGTTGATATTTATATAGAAAGATTTATATCTTTTTTGTTGAAAAATATTGTGTTTTTGTCCGTAATTGGATGTAATAATTATAATTTTAATAGCGATTAGGGTTTCTTCTCTCTCCTGCGACAAAAATAGCGATTAGGGTTTCTTCCGATTCGCGCCGCTCACTGGCCTCACGCCGGTGGTCGAGAAAACCCTCTGTAGATTCGTCGCGTCTCCAATCGATGGATCTCCCTAACTTCCCACCGTTTCAACCTCAACAAGAAAAGCTTGTGTCCGCTAAAGAAATCGCCCTCTCCAACTCGTGTATCGATTCCAAACTCCAATCTCCGTTAGTCAAGGGAGTGGTTCCAGCAGCCTCTGTTCCTTCGTACGCGGAGAGATTCAAATCCTCACTCAGAAACCTTCGCAAGATTTCAAATCCCTCTTTTCTTGAAGACGGGACTCCAGTAGTCCAAGCACCGGCCTCAGTATTGTTGAAGACAGCAGAGATATGGAAAGATCATATTGTGGTCCATTTTCATGGTACTCGTCCCCCACCAGGGAAAATCTTTGCAGATCTGAACCCAGTTTGGGGTAAATTCGGGGATATTACCATCAGAACGGTCTCCGATACGTCTTGTTTGATTTTTGTTCCTAATGTTAAAATCAGGGAATGGGTTCTACAGGTCGGATATTGGCAAGTGGATCATTGTGCTGTGTCGGTTTTCCCATGGACTTCAGAAGGAACATTGGAGGAATAGAGTTGCGTTTTGCACCTACTTGGGTTATCCTTAAGAATGTCCCACCTCAACTTTACTCTTTGGATGGCATAAGCGTGGTAGCAAGCGCAATAGGCGAACCGTTGCACACGGAAAAGTCTCGTCTTGATCCCTACCACTTTGGGGATACTAAAGTTAAGGTGGAGATTGACTTGTCGTGAGAGCCTCCAAAGGTGGTTGAGGTTCGTGATGCAGAAAGTAACTCCGTGAGAATCAATGTCGAGTATCCAAGACTTCCTCCTAAGTGTTGCAACTGTGGTAAATTTGGCCATTTGATGAATCGTGGTCCTAAGCCGTCGATGAGAAGGAGTCACCAGTCTCGGGGTAAGGAAACTGAGAGCAATGAGGTTGCAGTGGCGTCATGTTCTTTGTCTCTAGCCCAGTCTGATGCTACTACAACTCTATCTATAGCGTCGGTAGAAGCTGAGCAACAGCTTTCTAATGCTCCCCCAAGTACCGAACGAGAGCAAGATCAAGATCTAGAGCAAAAGAAAGGAGGAGAAGAAGTTTGTCTCAATTGCCTTCGTCGCACATCCAGATTTGTTCTGAAGTGGAAACGGCAGAGGTGAAAGATAAATAGGAGAGACTAACTCGTACTGTCTCAGCTGAAGACATGGGAATTAATTCGGGGAGGGAGCGTGAAGATAAGAGAAACTCGGGGATGATAACAGCAGATGAAGTTCATGAGGCTGGTATTAGAGAAGATTAACATCTTTGGTTACTACCAAAGGCGACAAGACGTGCGCAGAAGCAGTTGGCAAAAAAATAATAATATAAATGGTGGTTTTGGTGGTAATGGTGGTAATTTGATGCAGAGTAAGACTTTTATGTTTCTTTCCCGAGCAGGAGTCTCCGGGAAGAAACTACATCTCTGATTTTAGTTCGGTCCTTTCCCCCTGCAATTTATTATGAAGATATTTAGTTGGAATGTAAGGGGTTTAAGTGGTTCGGATCGTCAGTGAGTTGTGAAAAGTTGGGTTCGTAGTAGTCGGGTTACGATTGGAGCTTTTATTGAGACTCATGTCAGAGCTGAAAATTCTAAGGCAGTGGTTGAAGCAACAGTTCCAGGGTGGAGATATGAGACAAATTATTCTGGGGCTGAGGGAGGAAGAATCTGGGCGGTGTGGGATCCTTCTCTGTCAGTCGTAATATACAATAAGTCGAGTCAGTTAATGGTTTGTGGAGTTTTTGAGCCGGAGACAGGGTTATCTTATACGGCTGCTTTTGTTTACGGTAGTAATAATGAAGTTGAAAGAAGGAGGCTTTGGGAGGAGTTGGTTACCTTATCAAACCATCATTTAGTGAAAGAGGTACCGCTTGTCATTTTGGGAGATTTCAATCAGATTAGAGTGGCTTCTGAGCATTTTTCTATCGCTGCTTATCCACTTCCTGTGAGTGGGATGAGAGAGTTTCAGGAATGTTTAGCCGAGTGTGGTCTCGATGATTTAGAATCTAGAGGAGTTTTCTTCTCATGGACGAATGGGAGACCAGAGGATCCTATCCTTCGGAAACTTGACAGAGTCTTGGGAAATGATGCGTGGAGACAGAGTTTTCCTGATGTGGTTGCAGTGTTTGAGGCGCCAGGGGATTCTGATCATTCTCCATGTGTTGTAGATTTTGTGGTGGAGGCAGAGAGGAGAAAATCAAGCTTTAAATATTTCTCCTTTCTTTCTACGCACTCGAGGTTCTTGGGAGATACGCAAGCAGCCTGGGGGGAAAGCATCTTGGTAGGCTCGGAAATGTTCTCCTTTAAGCAAAGGTTGAAAGCTGTGAAGCGAGCCTGTAGGGAGTTAAACAGAGTTGGCTTTGCTAATACCCAGCAGAGGGCGAAGGAAGCAATGGAGAATCTTAAGAGCATCCAGGAGAATCTTCTTTTGGCTCCTACTGACTCTCTTTTTCGAGAAGAGTTCGTGGCCAGAAAGAAGTGGAAATTCTTTGAAGCGGCACAGAACATTATTTTAATTAAAAAGTCGAGGGTGAGATGGTTGAAAGATGGAGATTCGAATACCAAGTTCTATTACAATGCCGTGGTTGCACACCAAGCAAGGAGCGCCATCAGATTTCTTGTAGATGACCAGGGGATAAAAGTTATTATTAAATCTCAGATAAAAGATATGGTGGTTGCTTATTTCCAGAACTTGCTGGGTTCGGTTAACAGAGATGTCATCCACTACTCAGTTGAAGATCTAAGTAGATTGATGGTGTTTCGCTGTTCTGAAGGAGTCAAGCAATCTCTGGTTAAGGTTCCTTCAGAGGAAGAAATCAAGAGTATTTTCTTTAATATGCCGAAGAACAAAGCTCCAGGGCCAGATGGCTTTCCTGCGGAGTTCTATTGGGAAACTTGGAGTGTGGTGGGTTCTGATGCAGTCCTGGCGGTGCAGGAACTTTTTACTTGTGGGAGGTTGTTAAAAGGGTTCAACGTGACTGCAATTGCTCTTATTCCTAACGTGATAGGGGCAGACAAACTCTCCCTCTTTAGACCGATATCTCTGTGTTCTACTATTTATAAAGTGATTGCAAGGGTCTTGAAGCAGAAATTGCAACTTGTAGTAGCAGACATTGTACAGAGGAATCAGGTGGGTTTTGTGAAGGATAGACTGCTTTGTGAGAATGTGTTGTTAGCGTCGGAGCTAGTTACTGATTTTCATAAAGAAGGATTGACAAGAAGAGGATGTCTCAAGACTGATTTGTCTAAAGCTTATGATAATCTGAATTGGGAATTTATTCTAAATCTCTTGGAGACCTTCGACATGCCACAGAAGTTTAGAGACTGGATTAAAGAGTGTATTTCTACTTCGACATACTCAGTAATTGTGAATGGTGAGTTGAACGGGCATTTCAATGGAAAGAAAGGGTTAAGACAGGGTGATCCCATCTCTTCTCTTCTTTTTGTGATGGCTATGGATGTCCTTTCAAAAATGTTAGACGAAGGGGCTGTGAATCAAGTGTTCAAACCGCATCCTTCATGTGAAGAGCCCCTCATTACCCATCTGAGTTTTGCTGATGATGTGCTGATTTTCTTTGATGGTTCAGAGGAGTCTTTGGCAGGGATTATGAGTATTTTGGAGAAGTTTCGTCCGGTTTCAGGTCTTAAGATCAACAAAGATAAAACAGACTTGTTGATCGATGGAGGAGGTTCAGTGAGATGTCGAGAGATGGCTGAGAGAATGGGCATAAAACAGGGATCTTTCCCTATTCGATATTTAGGAGTTCCCTTATCTTCCAAAAAAATGAAGAAGAGCGATTTCCAACCTCTCCTTGATAAGATCTCGCTGCGGTTTAACTCGTGGACGGTGAGGCACTTGTCCTTTGCATGCCGGTTTCAGCTTATTCAAGCAGTAATATATTCTACAATATCATTTTGGGCCTTCATTTTTATAATTCCAAAAGAGTGCATCTCATTGCTTGAGCAAATGTGCAATGCTTTTTTGTGGAGAGGTGCTCCAACGGCTGCGAAGGGGGTGAAAGTCGCTTGGGACTCAGTTTGCACACCCAAGGAAGAGGGTGGTCTGGGGTTGAGGAGACTTGAGGAGTGGAATCATGTTCTAGGATTCAAACTGATTTGGATGCTCTTTTCTCAAGGAGGTTCTTTGTGGGTGTCTTGGGTTCGGAGAAATCTGATTGGAGAGCAAAATTTTTGGGATCTTCGGCCTCAAAGAAATGATAGTTGGATATGGAAGAACTTATGTAAGCTGCGTGATCTTGCTAGACCTATGGTAGTTTGTGAAGTAGGAAGGGGAAGAACTGCTAAGTTCTGGCATGATAACTGGACATCGCTTGGTCCTCTGATTGAGCTTACTGGTGCTGGAGGACCAGCCGCTACTGGTTAATCTATTGATGCGGTGGTGGCAGACGCTTTGAGGGATGATGATTGGTGGTTGAGTAGAAGTCGAAGCAGGAATAACATCATCTCTCTATCAAGAGAGTGTTTACCGGCCCCTGAACCAATTCTAGCTTCTGAAGTGGGAGATATGTTCTAATGGAAGCCAGGTAACAGATCGGCGTCCAACTCCTTCTCTACTGCTGATACTTGGTCTGCCTTAAATCCGTAGAGAGCTCCGGTTTTTTGGTCCCGTCAAGTTTGGTTCCAGGGGAGAATACCAAAACACGCTTTTATTACTTGGATCCTGGCTCGTGACAGACTAGGTACGCGGGACAGAATGAGAAGATGGGGGTTACAGGTTCCCTCCGAGTGTATTTTGTGTAATCAGGCGGATGAAACTAGACAGCACCTGTTCTTTAATTGTGTGTTCAGCAAGGAAGTGTGGTCTTATTTCTGCTCAAGGCTTCATCTTACGCCCCCGATTCTGTTTGATGATGGTTTGAGATGGCTGAAAGACCCCTCTACTGATGAGTTTGTTTCTTTGATAACTAAGCTGGTGTATCAAGCATCGATCTATGCCATTTGGAAGGAGCGTAATGCAAGGATCCATGCGCCTCCTAATAGTGCAAACTTGTCAAGGCCAGCTAAAGCTGTGATTTTTGAAGTGAAACAAACGGTTCAGGCTAGGTTAGACCCTCTTTCTAGAGCTCACAACTCCCGCAGGACTGATATTACCTTGTTGGGAACTTGGATGAGTAGATTCTAGAGTTTGGTTTTTCATTCTAAGTATTACTGCTAAGTTGATAGAGAGATTTTTGGGGATAAGTTCTATTTGTTAGAAGTGAAGTTAGTTGTTTTGTGGAGAGTGTTCCATTATACCGAGGTAGGAGGTAAGTAAGGTAATTCCTTGTAAATTTTCCTTTCATATTAATAAAATCGGTATTTATAAAAAAGATAAAAAAATTATAATTTTAAAAATAATATGCTTATAATTTTAAAATTGACATAAATAGTATTTAGTATAAACTATATTGTTTGAACTAATCATTATACATTATTTATAAAATCAAATAAATATATTTAAAGTTAGTGTTTGTAGCAAAATTATTTATTAGTGAAAAAAGTAGATCAACGCCTTCAAATGTTAACGGGTGAGATCTCTGCATGTAGATCTCCTACTTTTTTTCACAAAAGACAGAAAATATTAAACTGCATGCAGATCTCACGTTTGAACTACTTTTATAAACATAAAAAGATTAATGGTAAAAACAATGCATGAAAACTAGAAATGCTGGAGAATTATAATTGTCACGCTCCTCTTTCAAACACTCAGTTCTTACAAGTTACAACAATGCATCTGGGCCCATTTTTTGGTATATGATTGTGTAGAGTGCAAGAAATCGTACAAACTGGGTAATCACATTGTCGCAAGGTATAATAAGAACTTACAAATATCTACTTTATTCAAAAAAAAATCCTAAAAAAAATTACTCTAAAAAGCCATAGTTAGACCATTAATTAGTAACTTAACAAATTAACCTAAAAATATTTATGTATTATATCTGGAATAAATGTAAATAAGATTAATATCTAAATAAAAGATTGAGAAAATATTTTATCTAAATGCTAACAGATTCTATGTATTTTTGGGTAGTTAAATTTGGAATTAATAATATAGACTAATGTTTTTAGAATTGTAATATTAAATTTTGTATAGAAAAAAGTGGTTAATATATGACTAGAAAAAATTTAACAAAAACATTTTTTTTACCAATATAAAATTTCAAGCTTATTTATATACAAAAACTAAAATAATATAAAATCTATATCTATATAACTTATTTTATATTCTTTTTTTTTTAGGTCAAAGAATGATATCATTAAAATTAAAGAGTATTATGGCCTTGGGCCCAAAAATGAAGCTAAACAGGCCTTAGCAAAGTTATCCGCTAAGCTATTACAGGCATGTGGGATGAAATTGAAAGAACAACGGTGGAAGATAGAGGTTGGTGGAGAGACCAGGGCGTCGACATCCGAGAGAACTCCATGGAGTTCCGAAGGTCTGCTTCCCTTGGTGATTGCCCTTATGAGCACTTGAGAGTCTGTTCTGAGACAGATATCGGTGAGATTGAGAGTAGAGGCGTCAATCAATGCTTCCCTGATAGCTAGAGCTTCAGCCATGAGAGCCGATGAGACATGGTCTTGGGCGATCGATCCCCTGTGGATTTCGGAGCCGTTCTGGAGTGTGAAGATCCATGCTAGTCCTGCTGCTCTTGATTCTTCTTTCCACGCTGCATCCATGTTACAAAAGATCGTGGTAGGGTTTGTCATGATCGGTGGGGCCAGGATCGATGAGGTGTTGGTAGTATCAATACGCAGCGGCTGTGCAGCTTCCCATTCCTTAGCATTCAGAATTGCTTTGGTCATTGTGTCTTGAGGGGAAAAGAATCTTCTTTCAAAGATGAGGAGGTTTCTAGAGATCCATAGTGTCCAGCAAATCCAAGGAAACAGATTAGTGTTTATTCCACATGGGGGAAGAGTTTTCCACTGTCTAGAATTCTGGAGCAGGTCTTTGAAAGATAGCATAGCGTATGTGTCAACATTCACGATCCAAGGTCCCAGGTTCCATACCTCTTTTGTGAAATCGCAGTGGAAGAGGATATGTTGTTATTGTCTCCAAAGCTCCACACCGGTGACAGTTTGTGCTGTGAAGCATTCCCCGTGATTGTAGATTCACCCTAGTAGGGAGAGCGTTGGTCGCCACTTTCCACAAAAAGAATTTAAGCTTTGGGAGCAACTGCTGCTGCCAAATGTTTTTCTTCCAACTCCAGGTGTTTTGTTCCTCCAAATATAGTGTCGATTGGTTACCCAACATCTGAGTTGCAAAGTAACCCGATTTGACTGAGTAAATTCCGTTCTTTTGCAGGGGCCAGGTGTAGGAGTCTTCTGTTCCTAGAATGCTAGGCCGTAGAGTCAGTGTGTGATCTGCTAGGTCTAGGATGAGCTTCTCGATTAGGTCTTTGTTCCATTGTTTTGTTTCTCTGGTAAGAATGTCAGCAACCATGAGATCCTTGTGTTGTGGTAGGAGAGGACCAAACGGTTTTAGACATGTCTTCGATTGAATCCACGAATTGGACCAGAGGTTAGTGGTTTCTCCATTCCCTATAACTCTGCCTAGATGTTGTAGATGTAGGTTCCTTCCAGAGAGAATACCCCTCCATCCATGTGAGATAGAAGCTCCCTGAGTGACCTTTGTGAAGGACATTTTGTTGCAGTATTTGGACAGTAGGATTCTGGCTAGTAAGCAATTAGGTTTCGTGAAAATCTTCCACGCTATATTTGCTAGTAAAGCTTGGTTGAAAGCCTGTATCTCACGAAAACCCAAGCCACCCATACTTTTTGGTTTAGTTAGATCCTCCCAGGACTTCCAGCAGATTTTCTTTTCCCGTCTTTCTGATCCCACCAAAAACGGGTAAGAGCTGATTGAATTTTTTTACACAGGCTTACTGGTTATTCGAAGCAAGTCATAGCGAAGTTAGGGATGGCCGAGAGAACTAATTGGAGCATGGTCGCTTTCCCCGTTGTGGAGAGAAACTGAGTGGAGTACGAGATAGCCTTTTGTCTAATTCGGTTCACAATGGATGAATATAGATCCTTCTTTTTACGGCCGAAATGCTCTGGGAGCCCCATGTACTTGCCAACACCCCCTCCTTTGAAATTCCCAACTGTTGCTTTACTATGTCCCTAATATCGGCCGGGGTTTTTGCAGAGAATGTGATGGAAGATTTTAGGGTGTTAATGATTTGTCCTGAAGCTCGCTCATAGCTTTCTAGAATCTCCAAAAGTGCTGAGCAAGCAAGGGGGTCCGTCTTAGTGAAAATCATTGTATCGTCCGCGAACAGAAGGTGATTTAGCTTGGGGCTGTTTCTAGAGACTCCAATACCAGGCAGTGTACCTCGATCATGTGCTTTCCTACATAAACCCGACAGAACCTCTGCACAGATGATGAAGATGTAGGGGGAAAGCGGATCTCCCTGACGTATACCTCTCTGGGGATGGACGTTTCCAACAACCTCGTTGTTGAGTAAAAAAGAGGAAGACACCGTGGAAACACATTCCATCATCCAGCTTGTGAAGGTATCACTAAAACCCAGTTTTTCTAGCACAGCACGTATAAAAGACCATTCCAGCCTGTCATAGGTCTTACTAATGTCAGTTTTTACTGCCATTGAACAGTGTATAGTTGCTCCTGAGGTCTTAAGGTAGTGGAGGACTTCATGCGTAATTAAGACATTGTCAGAGATGGCCCGTTCAGGTATAAATGTTGACTGATTCTCCGATACAATGTATTGTAGCACTGGTTTCAATCTTAGCGCTAAGATCTTCGAGATTGTTTTGTAATATACATTGCAAAGCGCTATAGGTCGGTAATCAGAAACTTGTTTAGGACTCTGAATCTTAGGGATTAGTAGGACATGTGTCGAGTTGATAGAGTAAGGTAGAGCTCCCGTACTAAAAACCCCTTGAATTTCTCTTATGATTGCAGCTTCAACCACATCCCAGATGGATTGGAAGAAACTTGCTGAGAAGCCGTCAGGTTATGGAGCTTTGTCAGAATGGATAGTAAACATAGCTTCCTTGATCTCCTCCGAGGAGGGAATCACCGTGAGTAAAGTATTTGTATCCGCAGAGATACAAGGGATTATGACTCTATTGACTACCTCCTTCACTAAAGGAGAGGAAGAGGTAAAAGTTTACCGACTGCCCCAATTTGCTCATCTTCATAGACTGAAACTCCCATATCATTTTCTATGACTGAAATTCGGTTTCTGGCTCTGCGTCCTTTTGTTTCATAGACTAGAACTCCCATATCATTTTCTATAACTTAATTTATATCATAAATGTTAATTTAAAAATTAAAAATATATACGTGTGAAAGCGCGAGTTCAGTTTTAGTATATATTAACTTCCAAGTAAAATAAAATAATAACTTGCAAGAAATGTACAAAGAGGTGGCACTAGAGTAAAGTTTAGTCCGTAGTCGTACAACTTACAACAATTACCAGTCTTTTGACTCTTAACAGAAAACCTGTTGAGTTAATGCACTGAAATTGTATATTATTCTGGTATTTATTATGAACACAACTGGAAACTATTAAACTACCAACAACATACATTAAAAACATACTCTTAGAGTGTTGTACATTTTCAAACCGCACGCTTCATTGCATGTTAGTATTAACTTCATTTTGAAAATTTAGCTCACCGACATATAAATATACATCTATTTTCCTCTGTTTGAAGTTTTTAGGGATGAATATTTTGCTCGATACTCAAAATCAAATTCAAACCTGATCCAAGTAGCCCGAATTCAAATTCGATCGGAACTATATAAATATCGAAACGAGTATTGAATTAGTAGGAATTAATTACTCGATCGGATAATACACGATACCCAAATGAATATCCAAAATATAAATAGTATTTCTTGATTTTTAATAATATAGACTTGTTTATTTTATTTTCATAGTTCACGTTAAACCTAACCTCGTTTCCACCATGGATTTATTGGTTTCGTCTTTAGGTTCTTCACACATTTTGATGATTTTAAACGAGGATACACTTTTTTCTAAGATTGGTTTGGTAAATTATTGCTCTTCATCTTTGAATATTTGATGCTTAGTTTTTTTTTTGTAAATAACCAACTTTATTGTTGTTTACTTAATACTATATTGTTCTATTTTACAATGTATGTATTACTATTTAATTCATTTTTTTTTCAATTCATGAGTTATTTTCATTTTGATCTTGTTTTTCTGAAGTAACTTTAAATAACTGATCTCGGCCTGAATTATCTAAACTCAACCTATAAATACTCGAACCTGATTCAACGTATAAAAATATTTGATTATGTTCTATGTCCCTATACCAAAATATTCAAAAATCTTAAATATCGATCCAAATCTGAATGGATATCTAAACGTTCATCTTTATTAGCTCTAGATGATTTTTTTTTTGAATGAAAGCTCTAGATGATTGGATAGTGCTTTGTTTTCGGTAAAAACTTACTTTTCTTTATGTTATAAAATCGGTTTAGGTGGCACATAAACATCCATCTAGTAAATAAATTGGATATAAATAAAACAATTTTAAAAAAAGATCTATGCATTCAAAAAATCATCCTAAACATTCATTAAAACAATAGGTTATCTATACAACGATCGATTACCTACTTCATAGTAATTTTTAGAACATTTACATAACCAAAGAAAAATTGGATATAAGTAAAACAATTAAAAAGAAACGATCTATGCATTCAAAAAATCATCCTAAACATCCACTAAAACAATAGTTATCTATACAACGATCGATTACCTACTTCATAGTAATTTTTAGAACATTTACATAACCAAAGAGAAAGTTTATCGGTGGATTACATACTCCCTCTGTTTCATTATAAGTGTCACTCTACAGCAGTGCACACAGATTAAGAAAATAATTAATTTTACATATTTCCTATATAAAAACACAATTACCCATACAGCTAACCATATTTTAACCAATAGAAAAACAAATTACATAATAAAATTAATAAATTTTTCATTGAAAACCGAAAACGACACTTATTTTATAACGCGAAAAATTCTCTATAACGACACTTAATATGAAATGGAGGGAGTATCTCTTTATTGATCAATCTGGATCATAAAATATTTAGGATACCCTCCAATTAACCGAAAAAATCAGGGATTTTCTGTAATTATGCTTACCTAATATTTTTGGACGACTTTTCCAATAATCAATGCTTGTAGGAATTAATTAATCTTCGAAAGAATAGACATCGTAACCTGTGAACCACAAACTGCAATCCACGTGTGTGTATGTAATCGAAAGCGGTTGTGTCAAAGGACACTGCACTGCAGATATATGGAGACAAGTTAACAACGCTGTGGAAAGAGACTATGCGACAATAATATTATGGAAAGAAACATTGAAGGTAACAACTAACAACGCTGTGGAAAAAGACTATGCGACAATGATATTATGAAAAGAAACATTGAACGTATCCTATGATAAAACAACCCTGTGGGAAGAAACGATGCGACAATATTATGGAAAGAGACATTGAACGTAGATCCTACACAACTATCGTTTTTTTTTATACTTCTTAGGATCTTTTGATATGTAGAAAAAAATTCTACCAATAAACTATATTTTTCTGTTACAAAAAAAGTATAAACTCTACTTTTCTAAAATAGTAGTCTCAATTTTTTCATAGGTTAGGAAATACCAGATTAGATAAATAAAAACACTGTTGAAAGAGGCTAAAGAGTCAAAATAATTGTTTCATGGACAGTAAATACATGTAATTATTTTGAATATATATAGCTGTTTGTTTTAAAATTAAACAGACAAATATAAGAAGGGAATAATACCTAATTGGGTGAACTCGTTAGCTTGATATACTCATACTTTCCAGATTCTTTCTCAGAATATTTTCAGTTAAAATATATATATATATATATATATATATATATATATATATATATATATATATATATATATATATAATAGTCATACTCATATATACTGAGATTGATTTGTTAGTGCTTTGGTTGCTGTAGATAGTCAAAACTATTTCTACAGCCACAATATTTAATAGGGAGAATTAGAAAATTAGGACATTCACAACTTAGATTTGTCCCTATAAGACTTTTAGAAGATTTTTTGGGAAAATAAGATTTTCAAATCTGTTAATATCGTAATACCCTTTAAATTAATCAATTAAGGGAAATTATAAATTTAAATTATAAATAAAACAAAACAAAACAAAACAAAACAAAAAAACAAAAAAAAAAACAAGAATTGGGACACAAAGTACAAAGGGGAAATCGATAACCCTAATTTTGTTTTACATCATCTTCTCTGCCGAGTTCTCTCCCATGGCGATTCCGCCTTCTCTCTGACATAATTATGTGACAATTCAACACATACTCGTACACGAAGAACACATTATGTATCAAGGTAACTCATGATTCAACACACCCGAGGATCAAAACTGATTCAAAGAGAAATATTTGGTTATTTTCGGTTCGTATCTATTATCTGGGATCGGGATCGATCGATCTAAAATAGAGATCAATCGATCTATGATAGATTGATCAGTGAAGATCGACTGAACTGGACAAGGTCGATCAGTTTTGCTCTGTGTTTTTTTTTTTATGTTTTTATTTAATCATCGAGATCGACCGACTCTTTCTGGGATCAATCGATCCCGTGCTTTTTTATGTTTTTGTTTAATTAAGACATGAAGTCTCATGCGTGTTTTTTTTTTTTTGCAGGTTAAACTAATACTCAACAGGTAGCGGGTCTTATCCACTCGTCATTGCAACTAGACATCAATTCACCGGATTTAATATTGATTAGAACCATTTTGTATTGATAAGAAGAAAAGATGAAGCTTTTTGATGAAGAATGTTAAACACACAGAGAAAACATAGAAAAAAAGAGTTATTCTTGGGTTCATCCCCTAGGGTGAACCTCTAAATTTACCCTCCAATAGGATTACATCATTTCATATTTGATATCTTTTAAAAAAGGAAACAAAATCTTGTTAAGTTATATTATGTTTTTAAAAATAAAAATACCAAAAATAAATAAATAATAATAATAATTAATAAAAACGAAAATAATTCTTTTAGAAAAAATATTTTAACACTAAACCCTAAACTATAATCCTAAACTCTAAACTCCTTGGTAAATCATAAATCTTTGGTAAACTTTATTAAAAAAATCTTTAAAAAAATTCTTTTCACTAAAACACTAAACCCTAAACTCTAATCCTAAACCCTAAACCCTTGGATAAATCATAAACACTAAACCCTAATCCTAAACCCTAAACCTTTGGGTAAATCATAAACACTAAACTCTAATCCTAAACTCTAAACCCTTGGGTAAATCATAAACCTTAAATTTTTATAGATTTATCCTAAGGTTTGTGATTTACCTAAGATTAGACTTTAGAGTTTAATGTTAAAATATTTTTTTTTTTATATAATTATTTTCGTTTTTCTTAATTATTATTTTTTTAATTATTTTTTGTATTTTTTATTTAAAACACACAATATAACTTAATAAAATTTTATTTTCTTTTTACAAAGATATCAAATATAAAATGATGCAATTCTATTGGATGGTGAACCTAGAGGTTCACCCTAGGGGATGAACCCAAAAATAAGTCTAGAAAAAAATCGTGAGGAAGAGAGAAAATCGTGGACAAAATATTCTCTAAGATATTTAGGAAACATCTTCAACCGAATATGGAAGTTTCCATATTTTGCGGATTACCTAGAATATGTATACTACCTAAGGCAGAACAAAGTAGAAAAGATGGGAAACGTATTCTTTCTCAAGCGTCACATAAGGTAACATGCTGAATTGGTTATGGCACAAAATCTGGATGAGGTATATCAATAAGTTATGGTTATAAATCGATATCTAGATTCACGTACACCAAAGACATATGCATTGATTATAACGTTACCAATACTATCTTGGTTAGAATAGACAAGAAATCTTATATTACGTTTCATACCTCGGGTTTATCTAGCAAGAACACCCAGTATATGATTTCTAAACTCAGTAGATAACCAGAACGAGTATTCTATCTATAGCCAGAAGATAAAATAAAATATGATTCCACTTTTAAAAAATAAAAACTTAAACCTATATGTTGTCATACTTATGTTTTCTAGCCTTCTCATATTTTTTTCTATTTTGCAAAATTAGTTTACTATTTTTTCATTAATAAAGGGTAAAACATATCCAGAATTGTCAAAAGTATGAGAAGTCCTATATGGAAAGTTAAAAGTTTAAAGTGTCCCAATTTTCCAATTTTTCCTATTTAATAATCAAGTTTTGCGTTGATTTTGAAACCCATAATTTCGTTTATTTTCTTCTTTTTTTTGGGGACTGTAGACATTTATATTTTTACAGCAAAAAACATTGTTTTAGAAATTTATTAATAAATCTGTGACTTTTATAACAACAAAATCACAGCACAAATTATACAGTAAAAAAAATACACAACATTTATTCTACAGCAACAAATTAAAATCACGGTTTCAGTCACTCAATCAATGCACGGAACTTTAAACTATGAGCTACACATATAAATAAGTGAACAAAAGTTTTTTAACCAATAATTAACAATAATAATAATAATAGCAAGAGAAAGGCTTTACTTTTCTTCTCTCTATAAATAGAAGGTACTCTCAATGGATATTGAACATACTGATTACTGTAAGCAGGACAACTACAAAGACAGAGCATCAAAGAAGAAGAAAATATGATGAAGGTGATGTGGGGTTCCATTTTAGCTCTCGCGGCAACGCTTCTCCTGGTGACGGTGGCAAATATTCCGGTAGCGGAGGGAGTGACATGCTCGCCGACTGAACTGACTTCATGTTCGTCGGCGTTTATGTCATCTTCGCCGCCGTCGGCAACCTGCTGCTCCAAGCTGAGAGAGCAGACGCCATGCCTTTGTGGGTATCTGAGGAACCCTAGCCTCCGCCAATACGTTAACTCTCCAAACGCCAAGAAAGTCGCCAGCAGTTGCAATGTTGCAACCCCAAACTGTTAATCAAGATTAATTACTGAAATGTTTCGCTGATCATGAGTGTTTAATTACTAGTTAAATGGGTCTTGTCCTCGACACTACTGTTTAGAATAATAGTGTGTGATGATTATGATGATCATCATCATGCTTGAATGTTTTGTCATGTTATGCTATGTATGTTATGTTGTGTATGTTTCTATCTTATAAAAAATTTCCACTGTTATTTATGCTTACTACTATCTGTGTGCTAATCCTACATTTCAATTCGTAGCTGTCGATTTTCACTTCAAAAGTGGACTTGTTTAAACACATGAGGTAGGGTGTTCAACTCCTAATAAGAATTTTCAGTTTTTCTCATAATTAATTTATTTGTAGTCCAATTTCTTTGATTTTTATTTTGGAACCATCATATCTCAGAACCAGCTAAGCCAGATAGCAGATCCTCTACGGAAGTCTCTTTTTTTTTTTTTTTTTTGAACGGCAAGAAGTTTCTATCAAGGTAATGATTTTTAACTTCATGTCACAAATTTGTCCTTACTAATACTGTCCGTCTTTTATTTTGAGGCCATGTTATGGTTTGTATAGATCGATCATACAGCTTGTGGGTTATTACTTTCACATCTACCCAATCATGTGATAGCCACATAAATCTCTCAATAATTTGCTTCTTCTAACTGTAAACAGTGCCTGCTCTAAGGCTGTGCTGAAATTGCAAATGCAGTGGGTCCTACATTTTTATTCACTTTTCTTTACTATTTAGGGTCCTTAATTTTGAAAATTTTACAAATTAAAGTCCAACTTAAAATTCACTCATGAAAAAAAAGCACAAGGGCCATTTTTCTTCTAAGCCTGGCCTGACGGCAAATGAACATTATGCCTTTTGAGAGTGTTCTTATATTGGTTAAGAATCACCGTGTTAATCAGAGGGTTCTGACTGAAAGAGCAAGAAAGCGAATTCCGGTTTAGCCTTCCATTGAGTGTTGATCTAGTGTATTTAGAAAAACGTAAGATTGAATCACTAGTATTCCATGACGAGTTGGGATATAAGTAGATGGAAGCCATATTTGTCTAAAAAGTAGAAAAAAGGACTGAATCATTAGTATTCAGTGTGAGAGATTCAAATTGTTTCAACGGAAGGAAAAACAAAGAAAGTTTTCCGGTGAGTGAGTGAGAGATTCTAGGGGTTTTCTGGTGAGTTCTAAGAGACCATTAATATTTTTTGACTTTAGCTCCTATAGTACATAACATATTGACCTGGATCAGTGGAGATATCTCATATCTGGCCCAAATGTGAAGCCCATCAACATTAAATCTGAAGATTCAATAACGAGTGTTGCTTGAGTCAACGCTTTTGAAACATCTTCTTCAGTTGCTGCCTCCAGTTGGATGCTTATAACCATATTTTTTCTCTGCACGAATTTAAACTGAGGTAACTTTGAGAAAAAGAAAACAATAACTTTGATGTATTATAGTTATACACGATATAACTGTATCATATATAACTCATCTAAATGTTGCTAAAAAAAAAAATATAACTCATCTAAATAACTCACCTGAATAGTTTGTGATCAAGGGGCTCATAGAAGCGCCCTAACTTGACATTCACGAGATCAACAATTTCGTTATTGTCTCCTTCATCAACGGAGAGAAAGTCAAAGTAGGATAAGTTGGGCATAAATGTGTACGACACATCCTGTGGCCTGCAGAGCGGATACATATTTACCCCGAACATCGTTTCAGAAGACCCATTGCTCGGGGAGATCAGGGGCAGTTTGTTGTAGTAGAAATCCAATATCGGTATGTATTGAGGTATGTATTGAGCCATCGATCTGTGACAATAGTCTGAATGAATTTGGTTTTGGGGTAAATTCTTGTAATTATTCATTCCAATGACTTGTGGCTACACCCTTGTTCAATCAAATCTACCAAGTTAGGATTAGGTCCTCCAAGTATGATAGAGACAGCATCTCTACAACTAAGATCACTGATCCACTCGCTAACATAGCCTGATAGGATAATACTACACAAACTTCAGTCGATCGTGTTAAGAAACCACAAACTTCAGTCGATCAAATATGCCGAGGACATATCAATCCAAAAGGATCACTTTTCAAAGGAAAAGATCGACCATATGCCGGTGTGAATCGTTGCTTGTCGGAAACGTCAGCCTAATTAGAATCGAAAAGGAGAATGGATCGTCGAATCACAAGGAGTGTTTGATAGTCTCCCATTGAGATCGCCGTCAAAGAAGCAGAGATCTGGGAATTGCCATTGAGATCGCCGTCAGAGAAGTCTAGGGTTTTTTATTTTATTTTAGAACTAGTTAAAGTGGCTTAAGTAGGGATGTCAAAGTGGGGACAGAACCGCGGGACATGCCCATTAAAATATGTGGTGGGGCGGGTTTGGACATAGGTATTGGTATCCTACAAAATTGCGGGCCTGGCGGGATTGGTCATCGGTGGTATGGGTTTTAGGCGGGATGGCCCGTAGAAGACCGCGGTTAACCCTGAAGTACCGCTTCTTCTTTCCCATTTGCAAATGTCGCCGACCTGAAAAACAAAAAAAGGGAGAGTAAGAGAAAGACGAGATCTCTGTCGACTTAAGAAACTCCAGCAAGGGTAAATGGTTAAACGCGAAGGATTCCGGCAGGTGGTGGAGGATCCTTATCTTCTCTCGACGTCTTTGACAAGATTGTTGTTGAGCTTCCACCATAGACGAAGATCCTCTATCATCTTGTCGGAATCTTGATTGAAGGCCGACGGTGTTGACTCTCTCCTTCTCTCCATCATCCTCCATCATCCATGTATGTCATCGACGATTTGAGGTAATGGATCCTCGTCTTCTCTCGATTTTTCTCTTTGCATGTTCTTCTCTAAGACCCTAACTTTAATTTTCTCCCTGCATGTTCTTCAATCAAAACTTCCATCCAACTTGTACTTCCAATGAGGAATCTTCCTGCTTCGTTTCTCTTATTTCGGCAAGTACTCCGGCGATTCCTCCGACAAATGTATCCTTATTCCTTAAGAAGTTAAGACAAATATTGAAGTTAAATAAATTTATATAATTATTTAATATTATAGATTAATTTATAAAAGTTAAATAAATTTATATAATTATTTAATATTAGAGATTAATTTATAAAATTTAAATAAATTTATATAATTATTTAATATTATAGATTAATTTATAAAAGTTTAATAAATTTAGATAATTAGTTAATATTATAAATTAATTTATAAAGGTTTAATAAATTTATATAATTATTAATAGTATAGATTAATTTATAAAACTTTAATAAATTTAGATAATTAATTAATATTATAAAGTTTTAATAAATTTATATAATTAATTAATATTTTAGATTAATTTATAAAAGTTTAATAAATTTAAATAATTAGTTAATATCATAAATTAATTTATAAAGGTTTAATAATTTTATATAATTAATTAATATTTAATGAAGTTAATTTATAAAAGTTTAATAAATTTATATAATTAATATTATAGAGTAGTTTATAAAGTTTAATAAATTTATATAATTAATTAACATTATAGAGTAGTGTTATATATATATTGCAGATTGTTACCTAAATAAGTATTTGTTACTCGGTTATTTGTTGTTTGTTTGTATAAATTAGATTGATATGTCTCTGCTAAATTTGTTAAATTGGTTTGATTGATTTTATTGTGTTAGTTAAACAAATAAATTATATATGATTGCTTGAATTGAGTGTTACATGAGTTGCACTACTTGTCTTTACTAGGTCAGTGAGTTCAAGCCTCCAAGCTTGTTAAAATCATCCTAAAGACTGAAGGGTGATTGTTCACGAGCTCGGCGGCTGAACTCAGTGTGAAGTTAAGACAAGATTGAACTCATTAACTTTTTGAATTGTGCTGTTTGTTTTTCAGCATAGTTTGATGTCTCTGTCTCGGCTAGCTATTTGTTTTGACTTGATTACTGATTCACTTATGTCGCTTTATTTTTTATTTTATTTTTGCCTGAGATGATGGAATGATCGTGAACAAGGAAGCAGGATCAATGGATCATGAAGTTCAAACAACTGAAGCTCTAAGTTCATCGCAGATTCAAAGAACTAAGGTGAGTAACTTACTCTCTGGAACATAGCTTAGGGTATTAATTTGGTTGCATTGCGTAGGTTATCGGTAGGCCTAGTTATCGGATCATTGTTTAGCTTTCGGTGAGTACATGTACTGATGTACATTTAAAGTTTTAATTTGGTTGTGTACTTGCATAAAATTTTCAAATATTTAAAAAACCAATATTAACAATTTTTAGTTAGAATTTTAACAAAATTTAGAAAGCCCTAATAACTAAAACCGCAAGACGTGAGAGAGAGACGAAAAAAATACCAGAACCTAACCTACCACAGCCGCAAGTCCTAAGAGAGAGAACATGGGATCGAGAGGCGACTCAGAAGATCAGACGTTTAATCCGGAATACGTCCCACTAGATACAGTCGACTTGGAAACTCAAAATTTCATAGCTAGGCTTGTTGCGGAAGAAAAAAATGTTGATCGGGTCGCTGAAGATGATGTCGCTTGTGTTCCTGGAAAGAAACAAGGAAGCAAAAGAAAGCTTATCAGCCTTGTCGATGAAACTGATGATTCTGATGTTGAAATCACTCCATCAACCCAAAAAACCAAGCTTCGCATAAAGACTACTTTTGGAACAGCCTCGAGGAAACCGATGTTGCAATCCACTATAGATGGTGGCATTGGCTCATCCTCACAAGCGTGTAGTAAGTCGAAGTCTGTTCCTATGAAGTTTGTGATTCGTGGAGGGAGAAGAAAGGCCGTGTCTACTCAACCGTCAAAGAAGAAGGTCGTGCCTACTAAGTCGCAAGAGAACAAGGAGAAGGACGTAGAGGACATACCTGACTTTCACGATGAACTCGAAGATGAAGAGGATGAACTCGGTGAAGAGGAAAGGGAAGAGAGGCAAAGATCAGATGTGAGGACCAATTTTTAGGTGGTACATAAAGCCAATGGAAAGTTGAAAACTGCATGCAATCATTGCAGGAATGAGTATGCATGGCATTCCTATTTGCATGGAACCAGTGGGCTGAGAAGGCATCGTCATAAATGTAAAATGTATCCAAGGAATCGAGGAAGGAAACAACAACTCAACCCCGAGGGAAATGTTGTTCCTCGCAAGTATGATCATACTGTGTTTAGGCAGATGGTAGTTAAGACAATTGTACAGCATGATCTACCTTACTCGTACGTGGAGTATGAAAAAGTGAGAGACACATGGAAGTATTTAAATGCTGATGTCCAGACCATTTGTCGAAACACAGCGAGAGCAGATGTGTATCGATTATATGACAGTGAGAGAGACACACTGGAGAGAGAATTAGGGAGTCTTCCTGGACGAGTGTATTTCACGACTGACTTGTGGACATCAGTGAAATGGGAAAGATACATGTGTGTGAAAGCACATTATACATTGATCGGAATTGGAAGTTGAATAGCAAGATCCTGGATTTTTGTGCTCTACCTCCACCACATGACAGTATGAAAATTGCGGTCCGCTTCAATGATACATTGAAAGAGTGGGGAGTTGATAAGAAGGTATTCTCTGTCACTGTAGATAATGCTACAAGTAATGACTCGATGCAAGATATTGTGAAATCCCAGCTCAATTTGCGAGATGATTTTCTGTGTGATGGAGAGTTATTACATGTTAGATGTGCAGCTCACATACCGAACCTCATAGTGCAAGATGGGTTGAAGGTTATTGGAGAATCTTTGCACAAAGTAAGAGAGAGTGTTAAGTATGTATTAGGATCGGAAACACATGAAAATTTATTCAAAAATGTGTGGATGCAGCGGGTGTAGAAGAAAATGGAGGGTTAATACTGGATGTGTCGACAAGATGGAACTCGACTTACAATATGCTTGAAAGAGCCATAAAGTACAGTAAAAAAATTGTTAAGTTGGAGACATTTGATAAGAAGGGTTATAAGATGGCGCCCACACATAAGGAATGGACTAGAGCTGAGAATATATGCAGTTTTCTGGGTCCTTTTGCGGTGATCACAAGCCTGATGTCTGGTTCAAATTACCCTACTTCAAACTTGTATTTCTATCACGTTTGGAAGATCCTTAGTTGGCTTCAACAGAATGAGTACAGCGGAATGAGATTGTCAGACACATGGTGCCACCGATGAAAGAGAAGTTCGATAAATATTGGGTGGAAGTCAGAGATGTTTTTGCAATGGCAGCAATCTTCGACACACGGTTTAAGTTTTCAATTGTCGAATGTTGTTTAGGGAAGGTTGACATGAGCACACGTGATGCAAAGTTGAAGAACTTGCAGGAGAAGCTTAGTACTTTTTTTGAGTCATATGACAAAAACTCCAAAAACAACTAACCTTCTACAGAGCCACGTGAGTCTGTTTCACAACAACCATGTGCGATAAGGTCAATGGGATTGTTTGAGAACTACGATGTGAGTGTTATTTCAATTTTATCCTTCTTTTCTTTTATTTTTAACCCTTTTAATTTTTTTTTTCTAAAACCTTCTTAGGATTACTTTGCATTTCGAGAAGTCAGTGGCGTTGTGAGCAGAAAGACACCTCTAGAAGGTTATCTTGATGAACCACCGTTGAACATTACTAATTTTCAGAGCCTGGACATCCTCGATTAGTGGAAAGATAATGCGCATCGGTATGGTGATTTGCCTGCAATGGCATGTGATCTGCTAAGTATTCCAATCACAACAGTGGCTTCGGAGTCCTCCATTAGTATTGGATCGCGAGTTCTAAAAAATATAGGAGCCATCTACTCCAAAAAATGTGCAAGCTCTGATATGCACTAGGAATTGGATCAAGGGATATGGATCTTATACACATGGTAAAGAATTCACATTATAATTTATTGTACAGTAATTGTCATTAATTCAAAGTAAATTAAGTTTTTATATTATCAGATGAAGAAATCGTTGGTGATGGTGAGGAAGAGAAATTGCCTTCATTTGAATCCATTGCCGATGGAGAAGATAAAAATTGAAGATGAAGAGGAGCATGTTTGAAATGTTATTTTGATCTGGTGTTCAGCTTTATTACAATTTGAGATTTGTTTTTGTAAGTTGTTTGTTTTTGTTTGAGTACTATGATTTGGTGTTTTCTAAAATTCAATTTGGTTCAGAATTAACATTTCATCTTCTACATGCACTTTATCATAAAATTTATGAATCTTAACTTTATGAATGCAGAAAATAGATTTGAAGTGAATGTTTAATTTAATTTTACAAAGAATGTAAATGATGTCCAGAACTATATATAACAAATTTTGTGAGCTTGAATAGCAAATGGTTGATATGTCTTCAATATGTGCACGCGGGTATGTTGTGGAGCAGCCTGAAGCGTCTTATACCTCCCTGAAGCGCCTTGGACCAGTCTGAAGCATCTTGGAGAAGTTTGATGCACCATTGACGTCTAGCCTGCGGGACGGCCCGAAGAAGCCTTGACATTTATCGAAGCGGGATTGGGCCGACCTTCTGCAGACCGCAGCCCGCGCAGGACAGTACCGCCATGACCCACGAGAAGCTGAGCCCACTGTGGTACGGTACGGGACGGGACGGGACCGCTTGTTTGACAATCCTATGTCTAAGGTTACAGGTTCAAATGTGTACAATTTAATATTTTTTCCAAAATTTTATTGTCAATGTACCAAAAAAAATTTATATGCTTGAAGGCCCAAACTATCCAGGCACTGCCATGGGAGGGACGGGTAAAAAACTACACTTTATCTCATGGAACCATTTGTGTGGATTTAATCTGTAAGGAAAAATTGGCACAAAAAGACAGCCTCATGCAGCCTATGTTGTACTAGTAGAAGGAAAGCCGTGAGAGCAAAAAGAAATGAAAAAGATGAAGACGAGAATGAGAGAATGAGAGGGAAATCGTATGGATGATCAAAATATTATTACGAAATTGTATGGATGATCAATTTTTAGATGCCTACTTTATTTATTATCCAGAAAAATATTTTAAAATATAGTAAATAAAACTATGATGATAATTTTTCAAAAACAAACTATGATAAATAAGTTTCCAACAATAAATCCAACAATAAATGATCTTAGAGTACATTTTTAGCTTTTTTATGGTTTGTAAATTATGTTTATGAAAACAAATTCTGACCCTAATATAAAATGTTTTTGGCTCCATCGTTGAACACAATTGAATTTTTCATCCCTAAATAAACATTTTCTTTTAGTCATGATCCCCCAAATAAACACCTAACATTCATTCTCCAGTTATTTCTTTCATCACCTATACCTCCAATCCTTAGTATTTCTGTCCAATAATACTTTAATTAAAGAATTCAACAAGGAGAAGGCATTTGCCTTATGAGTGTTTCAGTATTTTTTTTTTTTAAGTTTTGTATTTTAGAACCTTATTTCACTTTCCATTTTTTTTTAATTGTTGTGAACGACGTGAAAAAAAAAACAGATGTGGAAACAGATGTATAAAGCAATGTAACTACGACACATATATTTAATGTGGTTCACCTATAGGACTACGTCCACGAACAAAGAGAGATCTTATTATTGGAGGCGATATTGAGCTTACAGAATGCAAGTTTAAGATTACATCGATACAAGATATATATATATATATATATATAGTAGCATCTCACATCTAAAATCCTATACTAAATAGACTTATTGGTCTAAGCTCACAATCAGATGTAACATCCATAATAACTTGTGATGCAACGCTTGATGCAACCAAATTAGTATGATATACGTGATGTAGCATCCAACGCCTAGATTCAACATCCAGATTCAAGGCATATTAACAAATCTCCACCTTGACTTGAATCCTCCCAATAATAGATGTATCAGATGCACCTTTGGGTGCAAAATGTACCAGATGTGCTTCTCTGCGCCAGATGTACCAGATGCGTTCTTCAACGCCAGATGTACCATCGGTCTCTTTGCCTCATATGTCCTTTCGGACCAGATGTGTTGCTATAACGAACCAGACCCCCTTTAACGGCCAGATACTCAACTAGAGAAAGATATTCGTCGTCAACCAGCTGTCCCAAGGGACCAAAATCCCCAATGGCCATATGCCCCAACGGACCAGATATCCTTGCAGCCCATATGCCCCAACGAACCAGATGCCCCAATGGACCGGATGCCCCCAACATGCCAGGTGCCCCAATGGGCTAGATGTTCCAACGGACTACTAGATGTCCCGATAGGCATGACGCCCCAAAGGGCCGCACCATATACATGGTGAGATATGCATCCACATTGCACATAATGCTAATAGGTTCACCTGAAGACATCACAAACCTTGTCAACACCCTATTAAAGTAGGCCTTCTGTGACAAAAAAAAACTCATTCTCCTTATCTCTCAAGATCTCCATCCTCAGAATCTTCTTTGCTGCACCTGAATCCCTCATCTCAAATTCAGAACTCAAAAGCTTCTTCAGCTTCTCGATGGCACACATCTTCTCTGCAGGTATCAACATGTCATCCACGTAGAATATCAAATAGATGAACATTGCATCCTTCAACTTACTCACGTAAACACATCAATCATAAGAACTTCTGATGTAGTCCAACTTGATTATATAGCTGTCGAATCTCTTGTACTACTGTTTAGGAGACATCTCAAGTCTATAAATTTACTTCTGAAGCTTACATATATGGTCTTCTTTTGCAAGAATTAGAAACCATCCGGCCGAGTCATGTATATCTCCTCATAAAGCTCTCCATCAAGAAACGCAGTCTTCGCATCAAGTTGCTGAAGCTCCATGTCCTGACGTGCTACCAGTGCTAGCAACACTTTGATGAAAGTATCTATAAATAGATGTGATAATATATCATTGTAGTCTACTATTTCTCTCTAACTGAACCCTCTTGCAGCAACCCGAGATTTATACTTAACTCCTCCTGCTGGTGATGCTCCATCCTAAATCTTGAAGACCCACTTGCATGTAACATCCCTTCTCCCCGATAGTAATGTTACCAGATCCCATGTACGATTCTTCTGATGAGACTCCACGTCTCTTGTTGCAACATGCCATTTCTCAGACTCGGGACTAGAAATAACTTTCATTTTAGTAGATGACGCATCCACTTCCTCTGCAACCTGATGTGCATAACCCACCATATTACTGAAGCGATATCTCTTTGGTTGCCTGACATCAACCATTTTTGGTCGATCCTTCGCGATGCTATGCTCTATAGCATCCGGCGGTTGAGTCTCCATAGACTCCAAATGAACATCTTCGACACGCTCCTCTTGATTTTTTTGTGTTCCTAAACATCGATCACTTCATGATCCTCTTGCAGCTCCACATGTTTATCAGTGTTACCCTTGTCTGCTTCAGAACTGGACCTGAAATTCTAACCATAACCGAAGACAACATTCTTGTTTAGAACCACTTGGTTTTCTGATGGAGAAAATACCTAAATTCCTTCAATCCATCACCGTAGCCCATAAACACTCTAAAAAGTGAATATTCAGCAGAGCTACCTGACCACAACTCATAACGTATCATGCACTCGATGCCTGTGTGGAGACCGAGATTTATAAGGTAGCAAGCCGTGTTAATTCAGCTCAAAACCGCTTCTCCAAACCAGCACTCGAGAGCATGCACATCGCTCTCTCTAGCATTATATGGTTCTTCCATTTTGCAACACCATCCTGTTGTGGTGTTCCTCTGTCTGTAAGATGCTTGGCAATTGTTGCATTCTTACAAGACTGTTTAAACTCTTCGGAGGAAAATTCCAAACCAATATCAGAACGAAGCATATCTTGCTTTGACAGATGTCGCATCCCACGTTCACCCATATGTCCAAGCCTAATAAGACATTGCTTAATCATATCTTTCTCTGGGATCTCTTGCGAGGCAACATTTTCTAAACCGGTAATCGTTGTATCCTTAAAAAATACAAAATACCGTTTATGAAACCCTTCAAAATCACACCAGGACCTTAGTAGACATTCAGAACTCCATCGCCATTCAAATATTTAAATCCGCTATCCATAAGACTCACGGATATCAAATTGTTCATCATTGATGGAACATGCCTAACCTTCTTCAGTGTGGAGAATCTTCCATCATGTGTTCTGAGCTTGATTGAGCCGATCCCAAAAATCTTGCAGACAAAATCGTTTGCCATCAAATGTTGTTGTCATTTACCTCTGTGCACTAAAAAAACCATTCTCTCCTCAGTGTCATATGGTAGGATGCTCATGTATGAAGAACTCACACATTAGAAGAGTGTGTGTATCCATGCACAACAAGAGCCATGTCGTCGTCACACTTAGTTTCATCCTCGGCTACTGCAACACACCCAAACTACTGCTGCTTCATCTTGGGACAGTCTGACTTCCAATGTCCCTTCTCTTTATAATAGTTGCAAATATCAGATGGCTTAGGACCTCTTGGAAACGACTTCATATCTTTCGAAGTTCTTCTGTTCCCATGTCCCTTCACGCCACTGAAAAACAGTCCTGATGCTTGATTGTCTGTCTCTAAGCTGGATGCCTTATGATGCAGTTCTCGACTATGAAGCGCCGTTCTCTTCTTCCAGTTTCACTGTATCATTGTCAACATTGAACGATTGCACGAAGTTCTCGAAGGAGTTCGACAAAGATGCCAACAAGATTAGTGCCGCCTCTTCATCCTTCACCTTAACATCGATGTTATGCAGCCCTAGTATTATCAAACTTAACTTGTCAAGGTGATCGCGAAGCTCAATACCTTCTTGCATACACAAGGCGAAGAGGCATTGTTACAAAAGTAGCTTGTTTGTTAGAGATTTAATCGTCATATACAAACTCTCCAACTTCTACCACAAACTAGCAGCGATTTTCTCATCCGACACTTCAACCTCATCTGCTAGACACAGCAAAATTGTTGAGAACGCCTTCTTTTCCAGAGCCTCCAAAACAGCAGCATCAGACTTTTTGCCCTGACAATGGTCCCTAGATGCCTTATTGCTTCAGTAACGTCTGCATCTTGATCTGCCAAAGACTGAAGCTATTTTTCTCATCAAAATTGTCGATCTTTACGTTTATCCTAGACATCTTCTCACCAGATCATCAACCCCTAGCTCTGATACCAGTTTGTTATGATGAACTTGAGAAGGAACATATGCGGAAACAGATGGATAAAGCAAGGTTACTACGACACATATATTTAACGTGGTTCACCCCTAGGGCTATGTCCACGGGCAAAGAGATATCTTATTATTGGAGGCGATATTAATTTTACCAAATGCAAATTTAGGGTTACTTTAAATACAAGATATATATAGTAGCATCTCGCATCTAAATTTAAACTTCCACAAATCAATCTCTAAATCTCACACCTTATGCAAACACCTTTGCATATCTTTATAAAGAGATAAGATAACCTAATCACAGTTATTATTTCCTATTTTATAACTCCAAAATAGGATCTAATTACTAAACCAAAATACCTTTAGTTTAGCTTAGAAACCAAGCTATCTTATCTTCAACATATGTAAGTGTTTCTATTTATTTTTTATTGAATATATGGGGAACGTAAGAATTGAAAGAGCTTATATTTTCTTTGTATTATTAATATTATTGTTGCTCGAAATCTATCTTATTAAAGCAGAAACCTTATAACTTCTTCTAGGTGGATTTTTAAGTTGAACCTCATATTTTTAATCTATAGTGTTATTACGATATGATATTATTGTTAGTAGGGTATATAATCTTTACGCAGTTAATTATAGTTCGGTATGATTTTCGTTAGGTATCTATTATTTAGGAAGTTACGGATGATTCGGTATCTTATAATTATTTATAACATAATTATGATTCACCTTCTTATTCTTTACGAAAATCCTCAGTATATTCTTATTCTTTTAAAACAGAAAATCTCGCTTACAATTTAAGCTCTTGATTTGGTATCTATATTAAAATCCCTTATGCAATTATCGCTTCTCCAAGTCAACATACAATGCCTAAAATCTCTTGATTTGATATTAATTATAGACTATTAATTGGTTTCCTGAATTGTTGGAGAGTATATTTGTTTTGACGCCTTACCTAAACTGTGAGGAGTATATATAGTTCCTCTCATGTTCATCATTCGACATTTACTATCACATCGAATACAAATGACAAAACCAAACACTTTGGTATTCCTTAACGGTGTTAAACCTTACAGAGAGAATTGACAAATTGGCGTAAAGGAACTTCATTGTTGGGAACAAAAAACCAGTTATGGAGGCGACACATTAGAGTTGGTCCTCGCTGATGAAAATGTAAGTTTTATTTTTTTTATAAAAAAAATCATTTTCTAATCAATATCTTTTCAAATTTTCTTTGTTTTGTATGGTGTAAATATTTCAGCATTTTGTAAAAGGAATCAAATCTATCGACTGAAGAGAGATTTAGCAATTGAAGAGTGGAAAACTATCGACACTTTTTCTGTTTCAGAAGCAAAAGGACATTATCGCCTCAAAATTCATCAATACAAGTTGTCTTTATATGGTGAAACAGGGGTATCAGATTGTGATAATCGTTCTGATAATCATTTGGTTTCATTATTAAGTTACAATGATTTAAGAAATATCGATTAACATAAATTTTTATGGCTTAGAGGGATGCAGCCATAATCATATAGTTTATTTACAACATAATGATGAATACTCTGAAAAAATTCCCCGTTCTTTTGTCATAATTAATTTTTTTTTACATACATATGTTATTGGACAAGTTGTAGATCTAGCTGGAATTCAAACTGTTCAAGTTATGGGGAAAGACAGGAAAAAGCCTAAATTTGTTTACGTGACTTCAGGTAAATCATATAGATTTTTTAAAGCAACCATTCTTCTTCTGGACTCATTGATATGTATATATATAGTTATTAACAAATGGTATCTTTATTTGCGTTTGAAATTGGAAAAGTACAGCAGTGATGAAGTTGCGTGTTGCTTGTGGGGAAATTATGTAGAGAAAGTTGAAACGCATTTCGCAGATTCAAACAATGAAATGGTTATTTGCTTGATAGGGTTTGCCAAGATCGATTGGAACAGATGTATAGCTGGTTATATAAAAATTTATATTTTATTGATTATTGAAAGGTTTTATTGAGGTCTTAATGTTGATCCCTTTATAGGTGAATTACAAGTCAGCAATGCTTTTGATTCTTCATTCGTGGATATCAACACAAAGTTCGAAGAGGCCATTGAAGTTACAAAAAAATAAGTTGATATCATTATATAAAATGGTATCAAACTTTTTTTCCTGATATACTTAAATTTAAAGTAATTTTTAATGATGTTTTGTAGGATGTTGGCCAATGATCTTCCTCTTGCTCTTACTATGCGAAAAGACGAAAATAAAATTGTTCAAAAGTAGAAAGAAGATTGGATGGAGATTGAAGTCAGACCTACATATGAGATTTTGGTCGGCACTGAAGTAATTAGCTAATCTTTTTCATTATTCTTTACCTTTTTAAATATTTAATAGATATCAATTACGTGTGTGTATAATATACATGCAGGTTGACAGTTGCAAAATCATTTCTTCAATTGAATCAATTGATACAGATTGGGGTTGGTTCTACCTTGGTTGTAACAGACATAACCGACGATTTACCAACCAAGGGTCCAAACTGAGGAGTATTGGTACTGAAAGAGAAATGAAGTCCAAAAACCAATTTTTTACTGTGACATATGTCGTGCAGTCACAAATAATGTCTCACCCAAGTAAGTATTGTATGCTAATCCATATATGTTATTTTTTTTTGATTCAAAACTTCCTAACTGTACATTTGCAAGCTCATGTAAGAACTTCATATGTTTGTGAAAGATGATAGCGAGTCGTGCAAAGTTGTGATGCTTGACTCTGTTGCCCAATCTATTATTGGTAACACTGCAACAGATCTTTGGGACGGTTCATATGATGAGGGTTTTTTTTATTACCTATTTTTTAAATCATTAAAACATTCATATTTCTCTACAATAATTTTTTTCATGTTTTTACGGTAGATTGAAGATCCAAATATCTTACCTTAGTCTATTGAAAGTTTAGTTGGAAAATCCATTTGTTTGGGTATCTCCATAAGTAGTGACAATGTAATCAATGGATCCAATACTTTTAAAGTGTCAAACGTGTGGTGTGGAGATACGATTCAAAAAATTGAATCTCAAACAGAGCAAACTTCTTATCCTGAGACAGTTTCATCAACTCTTTCTTGTGGAGAGGTAATTTAGTTTTTTTCTTATAAATTACACTTAAAATAGTTTGAATTAATGCCTCTAACTGCGTTGATGATGCACATGTTTCTTTGGTGGATCCAAACAAAGAAACTTCATCTGAAGGTTTGTCAACACCATTCTCGAAGCGCAAAGAAGAAGATGTTGATCTACTGGACATGACATCTACGTCTAAGAAATTGTGCACTAAGATGATCAAGTTGGAGAAGACAAAGACTGATGTGTAGTTTGAGAATGGATGATTGATCCTGTTCCTTTGAATTATTGAGTTTTATAGCTGGATTTTTTAGTTTATTGCTTTATTTTATTTTTGTTATTTCATGGTGTTTTAATGGTGTTTTTCAATATGATGATTAATAAAGCTGGTAGCACTTATACTCATGCATATATCTTATTATAAAACTCAATCATACTATCTATCTAACTATTCAACCTAGCAATTATTCTAGACATGGAAACATAGTTTCATTCCGATACCAATGTAAGAACACATCATATGGGATGAACTTATATATTATCAAAAATATACCTCATATTATTTGAAATGAAAAGGACTCACTCTTCGCAAGAAGTTAATTTTTCAAATTTGTCCAAATAAATTTGAAATATTTAATCAAACGGAAACAAATAAAGAAACAAGATAATATATCAACTAAATATTCTTTTCTTTTTTTAAATCACATATTTATATCCCTTAAAACCCGCACAAGAAATCCTTGTGAAACCATACATTATTAAACGATTAGAGCTGCTAACCTAAAATTTATCCTTTTAATCATTAGTCGATATTTTACTGAAATATATGTTCAAACCTTATTCATACTGATTAGACTATGTACACACGATTTCTATCTGGTTTAAAAGGTTAATCATTTTTCCGTTTTGTGTACCTATTGTCTCTTATTAGCGTATAAATAATCTTCATTCTACATTTTCTAATACATACTTCTTTCCTACTGCAAGGCTGATCTCATGAAGAAAAAAAAGATATTTATGCAAACCATCAAGATTCAAACCCATGCCCAAACATGGCAAAAGCCTAACAACGTCTGCGACGGATGAATTATCCTTTCACAGAAACCTCTCCTTACCCGCTACAACCAAATCTAATACAGTTTTCACTGATGTCTCAAACAGCGTTGTGACACATATAACACCAGTGAATTATCTTAAACATGCAGCAGGTAACTATTTTCGTAATTTAGTTATAGTTCTCCATACTATATTTTAAATTATCTTGAAGAACATACTTCTTCATATTTTACTAAGATGTGAAAAGAAAAAATAGCAATCATCTGAAACGGCAAAGAGAAGTCGGTATTCACATCGCAACTCATGTAAGTTGACATTGTCCTTTGTTTTTAGGTCATTACTATATACAAGGAAATGTAAACTTAATTATTATTATTTCGGTTTGATTTGGCTTAACGCTTTTACCCTGACTTCCTATACTAGCAAATCGAATGGAGAATCACATGCCAGGAGATCCAAGTCATGATACACAGGAAACTACTACCACAAACAACCTATTTATACCGGTCAGATCTATATTTAATAGAGTTTTCAATGATGTCTCCAACAGCCCTATGACATATGTTGAAGCCGGTAAACCGGATCGACATAAACGATAAAATAGAACCGGGGTTAAGGAAATAGCTGATTCTTAAAACGATAACAAGAACTGTAAGAACATGGAGACAAGACTGATCTCTTTCCTTAACTCTGAATATTCGCTCCGTAGTGAGACAAAACTGTACGAATATCGAGTCCCATGATATAACCATGGTGACAAATCACGCTTCACTTGTGAAACGACCTAACGAACTAAAATTTCTACGAAGACTCTCATAAAACTTATGCTGAGAGATTTTCTGGATTTTTTCTGTGTGAAAAACGTTAAGAATTAAGAAATAAAAGAGACGATATTTAATGAGAAGACGAGGAGTGACTTCCCGTAATGTGTGCACATTAGTGGGGATTTGGAAAAGATCTCGGAAGTTTAAGTTACCAAAACTTTGCCCCCAAGACTCGCTCAATCTCTTTTCTGTAAAATATCTGGGAGGAATAAACTGTGTTTTTATTTGTTAGACAAGCTACTTCTCGTTTTAAATAAAATTGCATGCAGTTTTTTGATATTTAAATGGCAAAGTGTTGAGCTTAACTTGTTCCAAAAAGATAACTTTTATAACGGGCCAAGGGCCCTCCACCCAAGCCCACGCCCACGCCGAGCCGGATAATGGCTGTGGCGGCGCGCGCGTGGGGAACCACCTTTTCGGCTGAGCCGTTTAAGCCTTGATAATAAAATGGCATATATATATTGCTCTCTGATGCTAAAATTGCCCGATGTGGGACAAAGTGACTTTAGTCACTTAAACAACTTTTCTGTGTTTTATTGACACTAAGTTGCCAACTTATTTGCATCATATCTCATTCAATTTAAAGATTTTTTGATGTTTCAATATATCAAATTGTAGTACTTGTTACAAGCTTTCGAATTATATAACAAACTGATGAAGACGACCACCGGTTTGGCTGGAAAAGTCGAAAAGATCATTGTGTCAAAAACTGTTTGCAACAATCCCCCACATGAATAGAAATGACTCTAAACATATGAAGACTATATGCAGATTCGATAGACTCTTAAAAAAAGTAAACTTATTCTAATCTTAACTAGACTAGATAGACTTATCGAGAGTGTTTGCGAAAAATTCACTTTGTTTGAGTTGGTTGCATTTTTAAGCCTTGAACCTCTCATAGTTAACATCTGTCGGGTTTACTTTAACGGAAGGTGAACCTGATGTCTTGAACCAACCGGTGTTTTATGTAAACCGAGACAATATGCATAACGCAGCTTCATTTTCTCGTAGAACTTAGTTCTCTATTGTGTTCATTGTGGCTCTGAACTATTCCTGGTTTTCATGAGTGAACTTAGAGAGTATAGACTTGTATTCATTCTCGTAGAAACGGCCTCATTTCACACTCATTAGGTGATTGACCATGAAAAATATTGAGTAATACTTCGCTTTAAGGAGGGGGGGGGGTTGGATTACTCCTAACTTTCCTTATTTTACGGAAATCGATAGGTGTCAATTTCGATTCCCACAGTTTGGCGCTAGAAGAAGGGGGGGTGGTTGGATTACTCTTACTCATAGCCGCAAAACGCTTGACCAAAAGGATGTGTGGATGTATGAAAGAAAAAGTCGCAACTCGCAAAAAGACGCTGGTAAAACAACTCCAGCAGCGACTGCTCCTACAGCCAACGCTCGCGCAAACGCTGTAGTACTCAACAAAATCGAAAATCTAATCGCGACTCTTCGCCACGGAAAGAGCAACAAAACAAGCTCACGATTTCTATCTCAGATCACTAAGGGCAACGATAAAATCTATCAAAACCCATAGTGTTTTTCTTATTTCCGAGTTGGACAAATCTCACGCGTTAAGCAAAAGACGTTTTCCGAGAACCTTTCGGAAAAATAAAACTTGCTCTCCCAGAAACCGCGGAACAAACCGTAACTTACTCGCGAAATAAATCCTAGGATACTCGCGGAAAACCCTAGGCTGTTCGCGGAAAAATCCTTAGGTGACTCGCGGNAGAACCTTTCGGAAAAATAAAACTTGCTCTCCCAGAAACCGCGGAACAAACCGTAACTTACTCGCGAAATAAATCCTAGGATACTCGCGGAAAACCCTAGGCTGTTCGCGGAAAAATCCTTAGGTGACTCGCGGAAAAACCGTAGGTTATTCGCGGCAAAACCCTAGGTTGTTCGCGGAAAAACCCTAGGTTACTCGCGTAGAAAGCCTTAGGTGACTCGCGGAAAAACCGTAGGTTATTCGCGGCAAAACCCTAGGTTGTTCGCGGAAAAGCCCTAGGTTACTCGCGGAGAAAGCCCTAGGTTACTCGTGGAAAAACCCTAGGTTATTCGCGACAAAACCCTAGGTTGCTCGCGGAAGAACCTTAGGCTACTCGCAGAATCTGGCAATACTATCCAGCCGAAAAGACGGTGGGTTGGCCAAGCAACCTAGCTTGCCATCTTGGCGAGCTGACCGGCTTTCCACCTCATCCCAGAGGCACTGACTTTTTCCCGAGGGTCCGCACAATCCAACTCATAGCTATGGTGAGCCGGACCGTACTCTAAACAATAATCGCACTGCTTTTCGTTTCGTCTCAATCAAAGTTTTCGTTGAGGTTTTACCACGAAAACAAGATAGCTTGATGAATCGGGACTGTGCTCGCCGACTCACCATTAGGAAAGTTGGACAAGCTCGATGGATCAAAACATCTCCATCTCGAATCTTGATCGAGGCGCTTTTCGTTTCGTCTCAATCGGACTTTCCGTTGAGATTCTACGACGAAAACAAGTCAACTCGACGAATCGAGATCACCCGCGCCAAGCGTCTTAGCTCGCCGAACGTAGAGCTAGCTAGCTCGCTATACAGCGAGCTGACCCAAGCGCCTGGCTCGCCCAAGAGACGCTGACTTCGCCCCAAGGGTTCTTACAATCCAGATCGCCACACGACGAGCTGAAAGGGTTCACCCGACTTGCCTTACGTCGAGCTGAACCAATCCTCGAGTTCTCTCGAAGTCTTGATCGCGCTGATTCTCGTTTCGCCTGAACCAGAATTTCCATCGGGATTTTACGATAAAACCGCAAAGACTTGTTTCTTCGTATAAGTTCGAATCAATCGTCTAAAACGGAAACGGGTGACTTAACACCAAAGTTGCCTAAACTATACGAGAAATCTGAACTCTCTAAACCTAATCCGTTTTTACGAAACTCTGCCACGCTAAGTCGAAAACATCCAATCATAAACACGTGATTGATTTTTTTGATATAGAAAGCGCACCTAGTCGGTCAAATAAAACCAGCAGTACGAAGAAACAAGAACACGAGCTCCGATGGTTAAGTCTTCTCCCCGCTCCGATACTCTCGCTGGTAATTCATCGAAGACCGGTAGGTCAAAAGATGAAGAACGAAGAATAGACGACCCCAAATCATCGATGAAGCTAAGGTATGTCCGATTCGAAAATTTTATTCTAATTTCTCGTAGGTAAGAAACAAAAATGTCTTGTAAACAGCCAAGACACCTATAGAACTTAGAATTTAGAAGATAGTCTAGCATGCTAAGTCGTAAGCAATTTTTGTCTATCTCGATCTGTTGTTCTCTAACCATTCAGGCATAACTCGCAAACCGATCCAATCTCTCGTACAACCGAGAAACGATCGCTACGCATTCAAACGTACTCATTTCCTAAAAGAAAGAAGGAGCTAGAGACGCTGACGTCGTCTTAAAACTGACTCGCTCCTAGAAGTTCTTGTAAATCAGACATACTCCAAGTCATCTCCGATCCACCATGGTCTTTAATCGACCCGGATTGTCGATCATCCAAATCCTTCAAACGAAACTCGTCTTTCTTCTTTCGCCGAACATTTTTCCTCGCATCAAGAAAACGCTTTCTAAAATAAGCAGAAAAATATTCGGACGATGCAACGCCTCGTCGAAATCATCCCAAAAGCAAACGAAAATCTAAAAACCGTCTAAGTGCTAAAGACTGATCCAAACTGTCTGGGAAATAATCTCGAGGAATATACAGCATCTCTCGTCGCAATCATGCGGTTAGAAAATCTCTGCGAAACTTCAGAGCGAAACTCGATTATTTGCCGAAGTCATAAAGATCTTCTCAAACTTGATAAAACAAGTATAAGAGTCGAAATCTTTAGGC
>CAKOAT010497376.1:242355-278009 GCA_932364175.1 Eruca vesicaria subsp. sativa
CTCCCGTTTACATCCGAGAATGAGACCGCCCCGCAAACGACTCCGCACGGGCTCTGCATCGAGCTTCTTAGGATCTGTCTACCTCGAGTAAAAAAAAAAAAACAACTTCCATACAAAGGAAAGTTTATACGAAAATTTAATCGTATAAATCAAACCTACAATGGAAAAACGTTTTCAATAACCACGGGAATACTTGGCATATCAAGCGCGACAAACGCTACTTGGCTATTGTCCGAGCGCGCTTCACTTCAATGCCAAGTTTACAAACCGACTCGACCTTTTCGATAGCACGAAAGTGTCATGGTCTAATCCTCTACCAAATACGACTTTGGTTGTGCGGCTGAACACAACCTTCACGCCAAGCCAATACGTTCAACGGATAAGTTATGTATTCTCGCGATTCACTCTACTCCCGAAGCAAGTTGCCTACAAAATCAGACGTATAAGAAAACACTCTACCAGAGCTCCTTAAGCCGTACGAAACTCGAAAGGTCAACACTTCACAAAGCACCGTAACGGAAAACCCTTCGTTTTGGGGAAACAACTTACGCGACCTCTCGGTCCTAATTGCTGTAGCACAAATCATAAAACTACCTAACATCCAAACAGGAATGTTAGTTTTAATTGCGAATATACGCAAACGAACCAAAGTGTTCCTGCAAAACAGGGTTAAGACAAAACCCTCGCAACACCGCGCAACATCTTCGAGCCCGCAAACATTCCGAACATGAAACGCGGCATATGAAATAAAAACCAACTTTCGGCACAGCGAGACGTCGCAGACGCCCGGAGATTAGTTTTTTGACACAAATACCTTCCTCGATAAAGTCATTTTGTTGGAAGACCTAACAGTCCTTTCGCGACTATAAAATACGCAAAACTTCTTAACGTACGTATCCTTTGCGAAGGCCCAAACTACGTAAACATCTATCACTTAAAAATAGTTTGTTGCTGATCACAACGAACTCGCAACAGTCCTAAACAAACTTAAGTTATCTCGCAGAGATAGCTCTCGAACACCCGACACAAGGGTAATAGCGCTATAAAAGAAATCCAAACTTTTGGTCAGCACTTCCGGGCAACTTAGAAATTGTTCCCGGTNATAGCCTCAATCCGAAAGTAAACCTAGGTCTTGCCCTAAACCCAGCACACTGGTCGCTAACGTCTCAAGGCATGAATCGAGATCCTAAAGGCATGTCTCTTCGTCTATATCTAAACGCTCACTCGATTTGCTAAACATCCTGAAACGAGCAAACGAATAAGGCGATACACTAAGGGAAAGGAATGCGAGACGACAACTCACGGACCTCCCTCAATATCAACTCATATTCTTCCCGCTACATTCCTACGAATAAAACACACACTCTTAAAAACGCAAATTGATAAAGCCGCAAAAGCGGCAGGGACTCAGATCCGCACACGGCCAGTCCAAAAACTATAACGGCCACGCTCGGCCAGACCAAACAGCCTACGAGGCTAGTCTCAAGGCCGACAAAGGTCCAGATGCCATCGACATCAATATGCTCGATAATTCCTACACGAAATATAACTAGACCGTAAAGGTCTTGCTAGGAAACAGGTCATACAAACCTTAATTCCAAAACGAACTACGAAAGGCTTGATCCCCTCAAAAGGGTACATAGGCAGCCTTCACAAGGCGCAGCCCTAATCTTAAACACATTCCGCTCCCTCGAGAATGGAAAGATCATTCTCAACGGACCTTTCCAACCATTAATTCTGCCTAATTTAACTAAAACTGGCAAACAACTCGCAAGAACCTTACGCTAGAAGCTCAAGATTCTAGCGAGCTGGGGGGCTAACTGTTGGTGTCAAAATCGGTCACGACGGAATCAATGGCTAAAAGTCTCCGCAAAAGTAAAAATAAAAATACGTTTCATAAAACTCGAGAGATCGTTTTATAAAACTTGAGAAATCGTTTTATAAAACTCGAAGAATCGTTTTATAAAACTCGAAGAATCGTTTTATAAAACTTAAGAATCGTTTTATAAAACTCGAAGAATCGTTTTATAAAACTCGAAATATTGTTTTATAAAACCCGAGAATCATTTTATAAAACTCGAAGAATCATTTTATAAAACTCGAGGATCGTTTTATAAAACTCGAGGATCGTTTTATAAAACTCGAGAATCATTTTATAAAACTCGAGAATCGTTTTATAAAACTCGAGAAATCGTTTTATAAAACTCAAGAATCATTTTATAAAACTCGAAGAATCGTTTTATAAAACTCGAGGATCATTTTATAAAACTCGAGGATCGTTTTATAAAACTCGAAGAATCGTTTTATAAAACGCGAAGAATCGTTTTATAAAACTCGAGAATCATTTTATAAAACTCGAGGATCGTTTTATAAAACTCGAAGAATCATTATAAAACTTGAGAATCATTTTATAAAACTCGAAGAATCGTTTTATAAAACTCGAGAATCGTTTTATTAAACTCGCGAATCGTTTCATAACACTCGAAGAATCGTTTTATAAAACTCGAAGAATGGATTTATAAAACTCGAGAATCATTTTATAAAACTCGAGAAACGTTTAATAAAACTCGAGAATCGTTTTATAAAACTCGGAGAATCGTTTTATAAAACTCGAAGAATCGTTTTATAAAACTCGAGAATCATTTTATAAAACTCGAGGATCGTTTTATAAAACTCGAAGAATCGTTTTATAAAAACTCGAAGAATCGTTTTATAAAACTCGAGAATCGTTTTACAAAACCGCAAAAAACCGAAACCGCCGTAAAACGCGAACTAGGAGTCCCTCGACTAGTTCGCCCACCGGCGAACTAAGCCCATCTCGACTAGTTCGCCCACCGGCGAACTAAGCCAGCTTGGCTTAGTTCGCCGGTGGGCGAACTACTCCCGTCCCGGCTAGATCGCCATTGGGCGAACTAAGAGGTGCTGACTTTTCCCCACAGGTTCCTATCGCCTAGTTCGCCATATGGCAACCTAGCCAAGCTGAACTAGCTCATCGTACGTCGAGCCTGACGTCCCGAGCCTCGATCTCCCGCATCCCCGATTCGAAACTTACGTCTTTCGACACAGTCGCATTGTAAACCACGGCCGAAATGTCTCCCGTTCCAGCTCGATCCGACCTATCGTTCGAGTTTTGCGATAAAAACCGTAAAACTTCGTTTTCTCGACAAAGAACTCGAGGAAAACGTATAAAACGGCAACGGTTAAACGAAACACCGAACATTGCCTAAACTATACGATTTATTCGAGATTTTTCGTTAAAATCGTAAGAAGCGCGTTTTTAATAAAAACGTCGAGTAAATCGTAAAACCTTACGATTAACTCGTGGAATTTACTAAAAACGGCGTCAGATCAGGAACGATCCCGTACAAAGTCGGAAAACGGATTTATCGTAGAACGGCCCGGAAGGTCCCAAAACGCGATAGAAGCCCATCTCGCGATCTTAACGGAATCTAACCCGAAGATACGATAACTTTTTGACGGTTTACTCGCAGGAGTAAAATAAATGTCAAGCTTGAAGATAAAAGGCAGGTTTGAAGAAAAATAGAAGATTTCCGCGGAAGAAAATGAAGGATCGAGAAAAATGGAAGATTCCCGATATACTCAAATCTGGGCGAAATGGAAAGACCGAATGGCCAAGGAGAGGAGTATATAAGTAAGAGGTCTAGGGCAGAAGCAAGGGACACGAGTTTTCAGAGCTTTCACCATCAAACTTAGCATTTAGGCAATTTATTGTTTTCGTTATCGAGCTGCGTCTCAACTAGGGTTTCAGTCTTAGATTGCTATAACAAGGAATTTTGCCGACGGCTCACGCAGCTAAGGCAACTCCCGTTATAACCGTTCTTACGCGAATTCGGAATAAGAATCCTTCTTGCTTTCAATCTCGTTTTTATTTTTATATCTTTCAATTTATTCATATTAATCGTGTTCTTGGTTACTTGTCGTTGGCTTTCGCAGAGATCCGGTTCCTCTGGAAATCGACAGGTGTGAATTTCGGTTCCCACAATGCTTATCCTTCTCACATTCGTTAGCACTTTTATCGTCTTAGAAGCTGGGAAGAGACTACTTTGTCTCAAGTGCTTTGGTTAGATTCTGTTTGATTTTGTTTTCCCTTTGAACTTACGTCTTGGGATCTCCAGTCATGATAAGTATGGTTGCAATCAAGCATATTCTTTTGTAATAGGCTTTAAACCCATTCCATTTGATGATTTAGTAACAATATCTTGTGGCAAACCTTTAGTAAATGGATCCGCTAGGTTGTCAACTGATTTGATGTAGTTTATTGTGATTACACCAGGTGAGAAAAGTTGTCTAATGGTTTTATGTCGTCTTCTGATGTGACAAGATTTACCATTGTAGAGATTATTCTGAGCCCAAGCTATAGCAGATTGACTATCACAATGTATGCGTATAGCTGGCACAAGTTTCTCCCACATAGAGATATCTTCCAAAAAAATTCTAAGCCATTAAGCTTCTTCTGTAGATTTGTCTAAGGCTATGAACTCAGATTCCATAGTGGATCTGGCTAGAACTGTTTGTTTGGTAGATTTTCACGATATTTCTCCCCTTCTAATGTAAAGACATATCCACTTGTAGATTTTGAGTTTTTAGAATCTGATATTCAGCTAGAGTCACTGTATCCTTCTAAAACTACTGGTTCTATACCATAGTGAAGCCCAAAATCTTTAGTGTAGCGCTAGATCTGTTCTGGTGCAATTGGTCAAGTACATTAGACTTCCAATCACACGTGCGTACTCGTTTTCTGAAACCGCTTCCCCTGAGTTCTTCGTCAAGTGAATTTGGGGATCTAACGGAGTTTTTGTCGTACTATTAGAGAAATTTTTAAATCTCTCTAATATTATTTCAGCATAATGAGATTGGGTTACTGTGATTCATTTTGAATTTCTTGTGACTTTAACTCTGAGAATTACATCTGCTACTCCAAAGTCTTTCATCTCAAATTTCCCTTTGAGTATGTTCTTTGTTTGATTGATAATTTCTTTATTGCTTCCAATAATGAGCATATCATCTACATATAGACATAGCAAAACATACGCATTTTTGGTAGTTTTGTAGTATATGCATTTGTCACATTCACTAATTTTGAAACCATTTGACATCATTTTACTGTCAAATTTTTCGTGCCATTGTTTAGGAGCTTTTTTAAGTCCATAAAGTGACTTGCAAGTCGGCATACTTTGTCTTCCAGTCCAGGAATGACAAAACCCTCTTCATGTAAATTTGCTCTTCTAAATCTTCAATTTAGAAAAGCGGTTTTTTACATCCATTTGATCGATTTATAGGTCTCCTAAGGCTGCGATTGGTATCATCAGTCTTATTGACGTTATTCTCGTTACTGGAGATTATATATCAAAGTAATCATGGCCTTCTTTTTGTCGGAATCCTTGTATTATAAGCCTAGATTTGTATTTTCCACCAGGTTTTTGTGTCATTATCCATTTATTTTCTACTGTTTTGCAGCCAGGTGGTAAATCCGTTATGTACCATGTATATAATTTTGCCTGATAGAATCAAATTCACTCCCGCCTGCTTCGTTCCAAAACAGAGCTTCTGGTGAAGCCATGGCCTCAGCCAAAAAATTTGGAACATTTTATACTAGAAATGCCATTAAGAAATCTTCTCCAAAATATTTTCCTTTCGAGCTCTTTTGCTCCTTCTAGGTTCATCTTTTTCATTTTCGAAATATCATTTGTAGAAATATCGATGTTTGTCTCAGTTTCGGAGTCCTTGTCGTTGTCTATTTCTTCTCGAGTTCGTTTTGAACCTTGTTTTTCCTTGCATCGAAAAATATTTTCAAAGAAAGATGCATTTCTTGTTTCCATTACTGTATTTTCATGGATATCTGATATTTCAGATTTATGTACCAGAAATCGATAAGCACTATTGGTATGTGCATATCCGATGAAGATGAAATCCACTGTTTTAGGTCCAATAGTGACATTTTTTGGTGGCGGTACCGCAACTTTTGCCAAGTACCCCCACACTTTAAGGTAGTTATACGATGGTAAATTACCTTTGTATAATTCATATGGAGGTTTGCCAGTTACTTTGTGTGGAATTTTGTTTAGCATATAATTAGTGGTAAGTAGCACTTCCCCCTACATGTTTTGGGGTAACCCAGATCCCTGCAACATGCATTCATCATCTCTTCTAGAGTTCGATTTTTGCGTTCAGCTACTTCATTAGATTCTGGTGAATAAGGAGCTGTAGTTTGATGGATTATTCCATGTTCTTTACAAAATTCATTGAATGGCCCATCATACTCGCTTCCTTTATCGCTTCTAACTATCTTAATAGTTGTTTTCTACCTCGATTTTAAATTCTTTGAATTTTTCTAAGGTTTCATCTTTGCCACGTACGTAATAAGTATACATAATAATATTTTGTGCAGTCATCTATGAAGGTCACAAAGTACTATTTACCACCTCTAGTTTGTATGTGAATTAAATCTAGAGGTTTGTTAGCTTCTTCACATGAGGTGAGGGTGTTTTGTGAGCTTAGCATGTACGCATACTTCACATTTTTGTTTACTTGTTTTACATTTTGTGACTAGATTTAGATTCATCAATCTTTGTATCGATTTATAGTTTACATGGCCTAATCGTTCATGCCAAATATTAAAATACTGAACCAAATAAGCAACTGGCTCTTTCTTATTCATTGAAACTTCTGGAGCTACAACTTTTGGAAGGACTGTCATTACATTCATTTTGACCAGCCTATCCTTAACATACCCCTTTCCAAAATACATCTCATTCTTCCTAATCATGAACTTGTCCGCCTCAAGAGATGTGGCGAATCCATTCTTACTGAGCAAGGTTCCCGAGACCAGGTTCTTCCTCATGTCAGGCACATGCTTCACATTCTGCAGAGTGACTTCACGTCCAGATGTCATCTTCAGAATCACCTTGCCGCGGCCTTCAATTTTGGAGACTGCTTTGTTCCCCATGAAAAACTTCTCATGAGTCTTGCTTTTCTGATAGGTGCTGACCATCGCTCTATCAGTGCAAATGTGGGTGGTGGCACCAGTTTCATACCACCATTCCTTAGGGTTGTTGCTATCAACCATGTTAACTTCATTCACAACTGCAACGAGATCTTCTTCAGTGAGATTCGCCTAGGCTTTCTCATCTATGATCTTGCTGCGACAATCAATTATCATGTGACCAACTTTGTGGAAGTAATGACATTTTCCCTTGAATTTCTGCATATTCGCATTGATTTCAATGCCTTTCTTCTTGAAGTTTGGTCCAGAAGCCTTCAAGTTTGCAGCTGTTTTGGAAGGCTTGGCAGGAGAATGAGCAATTACCTTTTGTTTCAGCCACGTTGAGACTGTGCTCTTTACCATGGAGCAGCTTGTCATCATTTCGGTATCTAACTTCCATCTGAAGCCTCTGGATGAGATCCTCAAGTCCCATCTTCTTATTCTTGTGCTTCAGGTAGTTCTTGAAATCCACATAGTTTGGAGGAAGCTTTTGGATGAAGCTGAGAGTTACAAATGTCTCACAGATGGACATTCATTCAGCAGCAATTTCATGGAAAATGAGCTGAAACACTTCTACCTGATTCATGATGGGTTTTGAATCCACCATTTTGAAGTCATGGAATTTTGCAACTACATACTTCTGGCAGCCAGTGTCTTCACCTTTGTACTTCTTATCCAGCGATTTCCAAAGCTATTTAGCCGTTGGAATCTCACAATAGACTTGGTACAAGAGGTCAATTAGGCGACCCAAAATGTAACCTTTGCAGATGAAGTCCAAATGCACCCAACTTTCAACACTTGCGAAAGTGTGTAGATCCTAAATCCCATGAGGGATGATGGGCTTATCCTCCTGGATGAATTTGTCCAGCTTACACATTGCAAGGAAGAATATCATCTTCTTCTGCCATGTTTTGAAGCCTTTGCCATCAATTTTTTTCTGGCATCAATCCTTGAGAGATAACACCAGGAACAGCCGAAAGAGTCACAACTGCAGCCGGAGCACTTGTGGTTCCTTGAATTGGATCCGTTTGATAAAGACCAGCACCAAACAAGCTATGGCGCGTGGTTTCATCAGCAACAATACCCATAGGTGTCCTTGTTGCAGTGGTTGTTGTTGCATCAATAGTTGTCACGGTTACATCAGTTGCTGCAACGTTGAGTGGAGTTGAATCAATGGTGGGGTCAACGGTGGTGTTATTAAGATCCGACATTTTGTTTTCTGTTGAGAAAACATGAAAGCGGATTAGTACTCCAATCAACAAATAACATATTACCTTAAACAAAATAATAGTCTAAAATCAGTTATCATCTTTGGTGTTTATAGTAGATCGCAAAAGTCGTTACAAATCACCAAATTTTATTGATTTAAGTCTGAGAAAACGTTTTGCAAACTCGCTCAAAAGCGTTTGCAGAAACCGTTCTGTGTAGACTTTAGAATATTTAACAAACTCGCTTTAGAAAGTGTTTGTCAACATGATTCGTTTTGAGAATTATATAATGAAAAACGTTTTGCAATAATGCTACAGAGAAAAAAACAAACCGTTTTAATATGAGTAAGAAACGTTTTTCGGAAATGCGAGAAGCAAATTGCAAACATCGTTCCAAATATAACCAAAAACGGTCCATAAACCGTTCTCAATCTGATTACAAACTTTAGAAGTAAAGAGATTCAGAGTTAAGAATGTTGAATCCGGTAAACCGGATCGACATAAAGGATAAAATATAACCGGAGTTAAGGAAATAGATGATTCTTAAAACGATAACAAGAACTGTAAAAACATGGAGAAGAGATTTGATCTCTTTCCTTAACTCTGAATATTCACTCCGTAGTGAGATGAAACTGTACGAATATCGAGTCCCATGATATAACCATGGTGAGGAACCACGCTTCACTCGTGAAACGACCTAACGAACTAAAAATTCTACGAACACTCTCTTAAAACTTACGTTAAGAGATTTGCTGGATTTTCTCTGTGTGAAAAACGTTAAGAATGAAGAAAGAGGAGAGACGATATTTCATGAGAAGACGAGGATGGACTTCCTGTAACGTGTGCACATTAGTGGGGATTTGGCAAAGATCTCAAGAAGTTTAAGTTACTAAAACTTATCCTCCAAGACTCGCTCAATCTCTTTTCTGTAAAATATCTGGAAGGAATAAACTGCGTGACGTTTTTTATTTGTTAGACAAACTACTTGTCGTTTTAAATAAACTTGCATGCTGTTTTTAGAAATTTAAATGGCCAAGCGTTCACTTTGAACTTAACTTGGTCCAAAAAAAATATTCTTATCAGGCCAGAGGCTCTCCACCCAAGCCCAAGCCTAAGTTCACGCCCACGCCGAGCCGAGTCAAGCCGAGCCGAACCAGACGGTGGCGGCGCGCATGGGGAACCACCTCTTCCTCTGAGCCGTTTAAGCCTTGATAACACAAGGACATATATATATATATTGCTCTCTGATGCTGAAATTGCCCGATGTGGGATAAAGTGACTTTAGTCACCTAAACAACTTTTCCGTGCATTATATCTCATTCAATTTAAATCTTTTTTGACGTTTCAATATATAAAATTGTAGTACTTGTTACAATATTTCCAATGATATAACAAACTGATCAAGACGACCACCGGTTTGGCCGGAAAAGCCACCGGAAAAGTCAAAAAGATCACTGTGTCAAAAAACTGTTTCCAACAACATCTACAACATTAGGCAATAACCTAAACCGTCAAGTTGGTAAGTTTTAAATGTAAATTTTCCTCTTTGAATGATAGTTTTAGATATTCTTTTGCTTATAGTTTTCCATATTATACATGGTATGGGAAAGGGAAATTGTGAATCATCTTACACGTCAAAGAGACTTCCACAGTCACAACCAATTTCATGTAAGTTGGCAAATAAGATATATCATGCTCTACGTACCAGATGATATTGACAAGAGATAAAAGAACAATACTGTTCATGGTTTTATTTTTGTGTGTCTGACACATTAAAGTTTTATGGTTTTTTAGCAAGCTAGAGTTGTAAATTAGTATTGACAACTGTAAGGTAATCTGCTTTAAGAAATCTTAGAAAGAGGCGCATAAGTGTTTTTAACGACATCACCAATATTCCGTTTGAACAAAAAAGTGGAAGTAATGTTATTAATTAGAGAGCAAGAAAAGTTGACCCCGTGGTAAATGGTTCATCGTCTAATTAAGATGATGGACTAGATTATGAAACGACTGGGAGAGGAGAAGAATCTGAAGAAGATTACAATTTTGATATAGAAGGTGAGAAATTATAATGAATTTCTACTATTTATTTCATTTTTATAATTTTAAACTATCAAATAAAATTTTCGTATTGGTGTTTATCAAGATCTTTGACTGTAGCACTCCTACTGATTCTGAGACTGAGTAAGATTCTCAGTATGCGCCTGATTCTCAGGATTCTCAGAATGAAATTTTTAATCAAGACAATGTCAACAAGGTTGAAGCAGAACACAAGCAGCCAGTTTTAAACAGGATGGAAGAAATACTAAAGATGGCATTCAGTGATACAAACTCACGTACTAAGCAGACCCGTTGTAATGAATTCCAAGATTTTTTTGTTTGCAGGTTTGTGAGTCCATAACTTTTAAAAATTCAATCTCAGTTTTTATTCATTTAGAACATTTCATATTTGAACTAATTTATTATTTTTAAATTATACATGTTTCTTCCTATGAAGCTGGATGACGTACTTTTGCTTTCCCAATACATTATCGGTCTACATCCGTTGAGAAGCTTCAGTTTCATCTTCCTGGAAAACATACTGTTTTTTTCAAAGGCAAAGATAAGAATGAGGACCTCGTCAACCGTAAGCTTATCACACATACCATGTTTTTGGCATGGTTTGAGTTGTGTAAAGTTAATGAATTTGCAAGAACTCTTACTTATGCTCACATTCCTAACTTCTTTACTTATGATAAGACCAATAAGAAGTTCAATAGGCGAAAAAGGGATTCAGCATTGGCAGAATAAATTTTGCTCCAAAGACTCAGGAAAAATCTCATTATCTTCGAGTGTTTCTGAACGTTGTTATCGGTGCTACCAGTTATGAAGACTTCATACATTTAACGGTGTTCAATATTCTAACTACAAAGAGGCATGTTTTACACGTGGAATGCTAGATGATGACGAAGAGTATATCAGAATCTAAGAAGGAGAATTTTGACGGTTTTGCAAGTTCTCTTCACAATGTATTTGTCATGATGCTGCTTTCTGGTAGTTTTTCCAAACCAGAGGATGTATGGGAAAAAATATGGGAGTATTTGTCTGAAGATATTGAGCATAATAGGAGATGTATTTGAATAGGCTTGGAAATGATCTAAAAAACTAATCATACTTGTATATGAATTATCAGTTTATTATAGGTTTATTTTTTCGTTTTAACAGTTCCTAACATTGTAATTGTAGGTCTCATATTAAGTGATGATGATAAAAAACAGTTTGCTCTCCAAGAGATTGAAAAGATTATGAGACGAAATGGGAGTTCTCTTCACTATTTGAATTTATGCCTAAACCACGTAGAAGCAGTGATCAAGATTCCAATGTCCTTATAGTTGATGAACGCAGCTACAATCGTGAAGAACTATTAGCTACTCTTGATACTGATCTTCAGAGTATGACTGACGAACAGAGGAAGGTTTACGATGAGATCATAGCTGCTGTTAATGACGATATAGGTGGAATGTTCTTTGTTTATGGATTTTTTGGCATTGGTAAAATGTTCATATAGAAATTACTTTCGGCGGAAATCCGATCTAGAGGTGGTATTGTTCTTAATATTGCATCAAGTGGGATTGCATCTTTGTTATTACCAGGTGGACGAACTGCTCATTCAAGGTTTGGCATACCATTAAGTCCTGATGAATTTTCTACATGTACTATGACTCATGGAACAGATCAAGCGAATTTAATGAAAGCAGCTTTTCTCACCATATGGGATGAGGTTCCTATGATGAGCAAACATTGTTTTGAGGCTTTGGATAGAAATCTAACTGATATTGTTGGAAGCAAAACCAAGAAGTCTTTTGGAGGAAAGGTTGTGGATTTTGGAGGTGACTTTAGACATATACTTCCAGTAGTAAAATCGTGGGAGTCGGGAGGATATAGTTTTGGCTTCTCTGAATTCATCTTATCTTTGGGAGCATTTTAAAGTCCTCAACTTAACAAAGAACATGCGATTGTTGTCTCCTGGTATATGTCCTGCAGGGGATAATGATATCAAGAAATTTTCTGAATGGATATTAGATGTTGGAGATGGTAAACTATCTGAGCCTAATGGCGGCGAGGCTCTAATTGATATACCATAAGAGTTTCTCATATTAGACTCTAATGAGCCTATAGAAGAAATAAGCAAGGCAGTGTATGAAGACTCATTTTCTTTATAAAGAAACAAGAACCCAAAGTTTTTCCAAGAGAGAGCTATACTATGTCCAACAAGCGAGGATGTCAATACTATTAATGAATAAATGCTGGATAAACTTGATGGTAACTGCTCATATTTCCTATTTAGTATACTATACTATATGATATATTTCTATAACTAACCTTTTTTTTTAAACGCAGGTGAGGAAATGATTTATTTGAGCTCAGATAGTATTGATCCATCTGATGTAAAATCAGTTAATGATGAAGGACTTAGTCCTGATTTTTTAAACAGCATTAAGCTTTCTGGTTTGCCAAATCATAGTATAAGACTTAAGATTGGATGTCCAGGTGATGGTACTGAGGAATATTGATCCTACAGGTGAATTGATGAATGAAACTAGATTAGTAAATATGCCCTTTATGGTTGGAGCGAAGATACTCACCGGAGAAAAAGTTAGTGAGACTGTTTACATTCCGAGATTATTGATCAAACCGTCAGACACGAAATTGCCTTTCAAAATGCATAGAAGGCAACTTTCATTGGCTGTGCCTTTTGCAATAACCATCAACAAAAGATAAGGTCAATCTCTCTCGAAAGTTGGTATTTTTCCTTCAAAGACCGGTGTTTTCACATGGAAAGCTTTATGTAGCTATTTTAGGGTGACATAAAAAAGGGACAGATAATTCTAATTGTGGACAAAGATGGAAAACCTCAGCAAAAAATAATGAATGTTGCATTCAAAGAGGTATTAAACAACCTTTGAGACATGACTCTAAATACAAGCATATGAAACTTATTTGAAAGGTTAGACAATTATTTGATAATTAAGATATATATTATTTACTTTTTTCTGCTATCTAATACCTATGTGTATTATCTTTTTGAAGATTTTCTCATTCTTATGAAGGTGGAATGAAGACATTTTCAGAACTGTTTATTTCATTTGTAAAACCAATGTAGCAATTTATTTTTTAATTTGAGAGTTTTGGGTGTTTTTATGAATTTAAAATGCAGTCGAAATTAAAATATCAAAAAGATGTTAACAGGCCCGGTTTTAAAATAGTGCTTGTGGAACAAATCAACAGGGCCCAATATGTTTTGCCAAAAAATGTAGTGTATTTTGGAGCCTTAAATACAGAAACAAATTGTTAAATCGGCCCAAATAAGAGCAAGTTGTGAATTTTGTAAACAAGAATTTATTTAGACATAATAGACAAGTTTCGTTAATTATAAAAACAAGTGATATGTATATTTATATTAGTGAGTTTGTAAAGATGTTCTATTTTAAATCTCATTTTAAAATATTACACATGAAGTAAATTATGATCATCAAAAGGATTTATCTTATGAAGATATAAATATATAGATTCAGAAGATCATACTATTTAATTTGATATCAATAGTTTTCCATAATAGCAGGAGCATATATTGCACAACAATATATATGGGATAGATTCAGAGAATATGCTCGATTTTTAATATGATTTAAAATATTTAATGACAATTATATTTAATAGTGGTAACGTATGAAAATAAAACGTTTTAGGCAAATACTTTTAATTATGATAACTTCGAATATAGCAAAGAGGAATATTATTAATAATGTTATATGTCAAATCAAAAGTTGCAAATCTAGAAATCTCTTTTCTCCTTTCTTTATAAATGTATTTTTGTCGTCTCTACCAAAACAAATCAATCTCTTTCTCTCTCGAGTTTTCTCCCCTTTTCATATAATAAAAAAAACGCTTTGTAAGTTATATGTTTTCTTTTTCTTTGTTTTGAACATTGCATGTAGATCAAGGCTTTGTGTTAGGTTTCATATGGAATCAAAGGTTGTTACCTATGTTTTTTACATCTTTTTTTTGTTGAACCAAATATGTTGGTAATTTGGCTACGATTATATTTAAATTTTATAATATTTGTTCTTCATCTTTGTAATTTAACAATCACATGCATGATCAATTCTAGAAAGTTAAGAAGATCTCACATTATTCAATTTTTTTCTTTCCTTGAAAATCGTTATCTTTCATATATACTCTCAATTAATGTCTTTAGTGAGAGTAAAATGTTTTGTTTTGTATACATCATCTTTTTGTTTTTAACAAAAGTTTATTTAAATGAACATGCAGATCCCGATTTAGGTATGGCTGCAAACCATTTTCAAGGATCTTTGTTGCAAGATGCGTTCACAGATGGAATGAATGATAGGTCTAAGCATTACCGAAGGATTCTCAAGATGTACAAGGAGTTCCATGAAGCCGTTGTTGCCTACCTACAACAATTCTGAGGTTGAACTCTTATCGCATTTTGGGTAAAGTAGAACTCTTTGATGAGCTCTTCAACGACTCTGTCATGATTGATGTGAAGCAGAAGCTAGAAAGCAAACTTGAGCTTGCTCAGGCTCGTCTTTCTGATGTCAATGTTCCTAATCTGAACTGGAAAAATCTAGGAGAGCCAAAAATGTAGAGTTAATGTGATCTCCTTACTCAGCTCTTTTGGTATGTCTTAAGTTTTAAGGTGTTTCGGCTATGAATGTCTTGAACTTTTCTCTGGTAAAGGAAAACCAGTTTTCCTTTAATATTTTCATGTATTAAACTAAACTTAATGTTTTTATGTTAATCGGTTTATCTATGTTCATATCTCTTTATTATTTTGATTGTTGTGATTGGTTATAAATATATTAGGTTCTGTTTAGTTAGGTTTTGTTTAGTTAAAGGTTTTATTTAGTGTGATTTAGAGTAATATTTAAGTAGAATAGCTCATTATTTTGTGATATATATCATGTGCTACAAGTTGTTGGTTTCAAAAATTAGTAAATAGTTACAAAATTATTAGGGTTTATACACTAATTTATCTCATAATATATGGTTATTCATCTCATAATATATATTACATGATTTGATGGAGATTTATACTCAAAAAATTCGATTATGGCGCATCTTACTATATGATTTGAAAGAGATATATAACTGAGGCATTTTGAAATAGATTTGTTAGAAAATTTTATTATGAGTTGAAGTCGTGTAATATAAGTTTTGAAGTCTATCGAGGGACTAACCATCATTATCTTTTTGAATTGTCAATATCGAAAAATTTTAGTATAAATCCTATTATATAAAAGAAAACATAGAAATTGGTTTGCAAATGTCAAATAATTTTGTTTACAAAACATTAACTTTAACCATTCTTTCATGTAGTTATTATCCAATCCAGCTTAGTGTGTTTAGCTTTATGAAAACATTATTTTATAAAATTGTTTAAGTTGACAACAATTATATAGGCAAAAAAATATAGATAATATATATTTAGATACAAAAAATATGACATCTGCAAGTTCCTATGCCGATAAATCAAATCTAAAAAAGTTAATGAATTAGAATAAAAAATGTCTGGTGCATTATTAAAAGGAAGATGACATCCGAACAGTTGAATTGTAGAGATTATCTCCTTATTGTTGAGCTAGAAGAAGACTCGAAAGTTTACAAATTTTGTCTGGACACTTAAAAATGCTGGAAATTAATAAAGCCTTACTGTCGACAACACTAAAGACATCTAGAACCAGAGTACGGAGATAAGTTATATAGCATTTACCAGTTTAAAACAAAAAGAAAATAAAGAGTAATTCTCACTTACCAGTGTAGGTTGAGATTTTTTTTTGGTGAAAGAATAGCGATCTATAGTTTCAGTCCAAGAAAGTCAAGGACCCGATCTTCCTCACACCCATACTTTGTAGAGTAGGAGTGATATCACTCAAATTACCCTAAGGAGTGAATTACTCTCTCAAATAAGAGGTTCAGTTGTAGTACTTAGGGATCAAATCCACAAGGAACTAAGGAACACAAAAGATATAATCCTTAGTGATTATGGTAGATTGATTTAGTTTAAAAGTAAATTGCAGTTGTGAGCAATGGTGAGTTGCTCAAGAGAATTGGTTTAGGTTTTAAACAATAAAAGAAAGTAGTTAGATTCAAGGTTGCTATTCAGATAACCAGGATTATAATGCTACAGATGTCTTTATAAGTTGCTTGCAAGATATTAAAGAACTTCAACTCTTCGATAAATCTATTAGCAATCGCTATTAGACACGTCCATTGATCTGACTGCTGGCAATATCGACCGATGGTTTGACAGCGATATCGGACGATATGGGTTGCCGTTGATCGATTACTATATAGGAGTATCGATTCATATAGCTTCAAATCGAATGGAATATGTGTTCACCAAGATCATAGACGGGCTATCGTTCGTCCCTAGAGGATCTCAGCTTATACCAGATGATTTCAGGATGATGATTAACAAGTTAAATCATTCCATGATCATACTCTAGTTAGCTACTCTAAAGTAAGCATTAGGGTTCATCAGGATAATGAATATCACAACTCAACAATCCATAGTTGGGGCTAATCCTTAATAACTATTTGAACCCCAAATTTAACAAGTGAATCTACTCAGACATGACTAAGTGATTCATAGCATCAAGGTAATAATAGAAATTCATAAGATTAAAAGATTGAACACTTGGTTCCTTTGAATAACAAATCTCTTTGTATATTCTTCTAAATCTAGAACTCTATAACCTTTGATGATAATCAGAATAAGATGAAAAGAATACTTTTATTAATCAAAGAACTATGAGTATTAAGAAGCATAAAAAACCTTAAAACATAAAAATAGCATGCTTTTCCAAAACACATAGGCATAACTATAAATATGAGTTCAATTAGGTTAAAAACTCGTCAGGGGCAATCTTGTAATATTGGGAGAACTTGGGCTTCAAGTCGGCTGAGTCAAACTTGTTCTCCACGCTCGATATCGATCGATAGTACAAGGCGTACATCGATCGATGGAGTATCTCGATTCGTCATCTTCTACGGAGGCGTCGTCGATCGATTACACAGGATGTGTATCGATCGATATGTGACTCTGGATATCGACCTTGTTGTCTGATTGATATCACTCAAATGTTTAACCCTAAGGAGTGAATTACTCTCTCAAATAAGAGGTTCAATTGTAGTACTTAAGGATCGAATCCACAGAGAGCAGGAGCACACAATAGACTATAGAAATCAAAGTTAAGCTAGGTAAACAGTTTATAAAACAGTAAATAAAAACAATGTGAACAAGGTAGTTGTTCGATTGGTTGAGTTTATAAACAATAAAGAGAAATAGCTAGACCTAGTGATTTATCAATCAAGAGATTCAAAACAACAATTCAAGATGCTAACACCTTATAGATTCATTCTAGAACTCGATTTTAATAAGTAAGTAATCCATCTATCAATGCAATTACTAATCAGATGTCTAAGTCCTTGTTCCACCTTTCGCATGCGAACAAGAAGTGAGTATCGATCGATACTATGGCCTGAGTGTCGATCGATATTATCTCAGACAAGCATTAACGACCTAATCGATTATGTTCAACTATATTCGTAGACCAAATTCTCATTTGCGCCTAAGTATCTAACCCAGCAGGATTCGGATTCCGTTAATTGATTGCACTTTCGTGTATCTCAATAGTCCTATGATTCTAGGTTCAAGCAATCAGTTACACTATCGTAGTATCCTAATTACTCCAGATCCTAGTATTACAAATCACCCTGATGTAGAGATCTATATTCTAGCAATCTTAATTGATATTCAGTTTGACATTAAGCTCATGAAATCCCTAAACCTAACAAGATGAACTACTCAGACATGATAGAAGAAACACAAATCATAGTCTGAATAATAATAGGATAAGAAAATAAAGATAATTCCAATGGAGTTCCAAGAGGACTCTCAAGGATTTCCCCTCTTCTCTCCTAACTAAGAACAAAAACAAAAGGTGAAAAGAAAGCGTAGATAGCGTAGCCGTCAACAATGGCTTTCAAATAACATAAATAGGATTTCTGGTCGTCCAAGGGCATTCTAGTAATTGAGGTTTCTTCTGGGCTTCAGTTGGTCATTAAATATACTTGGCCCGCATTCTTTCATCCATATCGATCGATATGAAGTGTCTCTCATCGATCGACATGCACATATCTTCTCGGCAGTCTTCTCTCGCGAGGCAAACTGACCACGCTTCAGTAAAATGGGGATAACTTCTGATCTAACCGTTGGATTGACCCCAAACCGGTGACATTGGAAAGCTAACTCAAAGTTCTATCTTGTGTCAAAAGATCAGATAACTCGCACCATGGGAAGGTCTCCATCCATATCTAAACATCTGACGCGTCTGCGCAGTTCTGCACTTAAAGGCTCCAAAAGACACCAAAATCACCATATTTCTACAGAACGTACCTGAACCTGTAAATACTCTAAATAGACTCTATATTGTAGTAAATATACATAAAACATATCAATACCATGACTAAAAGTGGGTCAAAATTATGGTATATCAATTCTCCCAGACTTACCCTTTTGCTTGTCCTCAAGCAAAACATACAGGCAGTCTCTCTGAAAAAGGTTTGAAAACAGCAGGGACACAAAAGATTTTAAAAACTCAGTCACCATCTCTCTAGTAGTGCAAACCAAATCATAAACATCCTAACCATAGAAGCACATTATACAATATCCTAGTATAGCAACCAAATTCACCTAGTCAACAACTCAACAGATCATGTCCGACAATCCCCTCTACTAACCTCATTTCTTGCATAAAATAAAAGTGCAGGCTTTACCTTGGGAGTATCAATCAAGGAACACTTGGATTCAACTCAAGCAAGTTTCTGAGTAAATAGGTAGTCTTATTCTGGTTTCTTTTCTCCCTATATCCCCCTTCTCTGAATCCCAAATTTTTTTTTTCTTTTTTTTTTCTTTTTTTTTATATCAATCCCAATGAACAACTGATGTTTATCTTATTGATCTTTCTACTTTTTGTAGCCCTTTTGACAAATCTAGGCAAATAGTGGGGTCATAGGTAATTTACCTCTCCCTTGCTTCCACAATGTGTGATCATTCCTTTGATTTTGAATAGTGGGGTCATGGGTAATGTACCTCTCCCTCTGCCTCTCAGGAAATCATCTCAGTCTTTTTATTTTTCTCTTTTTGGATGCCAAAGGAAGGAGAGAAGGAAACCAAAAATTTACAGACTTGTACCTTTCAGATTTGCAGGAGGATTCTTATCCCTTGTATACCAAGCCCCAAGACAAGCATATCAAGTCAATATTAGGTTGGAAGTCATCTTTGGTTCCTTCAAACATTCTCAGCAAGTGCAAACATAGTTGACAGGTTGATCCACTTTAGTATCTCTAGTACTTCTGCAATCAGTAAATCTAAGACTGGTCTAAATAGTGGTTAGATGACAAGTAATAAATCGAAATAGATCATCATCCCCTTCTTGACTCAATAAAAACTTTTTGAAAACATTATAAATAAGACCCATAAAATAGATAAACGTTAGTAATCCCCCCCCCCAGACTTAAATTACACTGTCCCCAGTGTAACACAGTTGGTGGTAAGGTGAAAATCATAAAGCAGAATTACGAAATGTAACAAGTAAGAACGATATACCTGATCGTATTAAGTATCGATCGATGAAATAGAGTTACCATCGGTCGATGCAAGTGATGTACTGTCGATCGATATTGACATGCTCTAATCGGTCGATATCCAAGGAAATCGTCTACTCGGGTTTTTATTCTAAATATCTAACTCAAACATAATATTAGTAGAACCTCCCCCAGACTTAAATAACACTGTGACCAATGTTATACAACCTAAGATTGGTGGGACAATAAAACATAAGGAAAATATTTAACAAAGGAAGACTATATACCTGCTGGGATGTGAGGATCGATCAACACAGTTAAGTGGCGATCAATACTTGTGATGATCTGTCAAGTGACACCGGCCGGTTGTCTGTCGATAGCTGGCGCATAACTCATCTTCCTTGAATCGTTTTCCTAATACCTGAAATCCTTAGAAAACAAAATATCAGTAATAAATGAAAATAAAACCCTATTGAAAATTACCTAACAGTGGGTTGCCTCCCACTCAGTTCTTATTTTTAGTCATTAGCTTGACTTCTGGAGATCCGATTTAGTACGGATGAAGATGTGAACTTGCTCCAGAATAAGTCTTAGTGTCTCTCTTCCTCATTTTGTTGATGTAGTTGGTAAAAGCTCTGGCAGATACTTCTCCTTTATCTCTCAGCTCGGGATCACATAGAACTCTAACCTTGGCAAAAGGTTCAGAACTCCCTCTGCAGCGCACTTTATACTCAAGACTTCCCTCTTGACCTTGTGAAGGAACTAGTGATAGGAAATCTGCATCTGCATTCCTTTTCTTTTTCTTCTTCCTACTCCTTGTCCTTCCCCCGGACTTAGACTTTTCAGTCTTGGTCTGTTCTAAAATACAGAGGGTATCGATCGATGCTGAATGCTTTGTGTCGATCGATTCTGAAGGCTGCTTGTCGATCGATGCTGAATGGTGATTGTCGATTGATATTGATTCTGGCTTTGATGACTCGCGGTTTGAACCATCTTTAGGTGCTGGATCATCAAACATCTCTATGCATGAAATAAACTTCTCATCGGTCTTCTTTTCCAAAGGATGATAGAAGACAGTTTCATCAACATTAGTCAGGCACATCATGTTCTTCTTAAGATCACAAACTGTTCCCACTGTAGCCATGAAGGCTCTTCCAAAGAGAAGCGAATTTTTTGTGCTTGGTTTAATCTCCATGACATGAAAGTCCACTGGAACAGTGCAATCCCCTATCTCCACTTTAACATTCTTGATGATGCCTGCTGAATCAACTCTGGTGTTGTCTGCGAAAGTAAAACTATCTTTAGAAGGTTCCACCTCTAATCCTAATACTTCAGCAGTGTCTATTGCCATGATGCTGACTGCAGATCCAGTATCGCAGAGGGCGATTGGCAAATCATGGTTATCTATACAACATGGAATCAAGAACTTCCCTGGATCTTGCTCCTTCTTCAGAGTTCTATTAGGCTTACGACATACCTTGTTGAATAGCAGCTCAATGTCCTTATCTGTCTCTCTGGTTTCTCTGAAGAAATTACCAAGTTTGTACTTATAGTAGGCCTCCTCGAAAGACATATCCTTAGGAACCCTCTTCACCCTCTTGTGGAATCCATCAAGTTCCACTTTGTTAATTTCTCTCCTGAGGTGCTTGGGAATATAGGGTTTCCTAGATTTCACTCTCATCTCAGCTGGAATCTCATCTTTCGTTACCTGACTTTCTATGGCAGTTTCGTATCCATCCCCTTGAAGAATTCCTAACGGGCCGGCGGTGTCGTTCGATATCTGGTGTATGTCGCCGATCAACATTCTCAACAAAAGAGGTTTCAGCTAGGGTTGATTTCCCTTGCGTTGGTGCTTCTGCAGATTGATGATTCATCTTCTCTCTTGTGTTGAAGAAAACTGGAGTCTGAGATGGGTTTCGAGTTGCCTTCAAGCGGTGTGCATCAAGATCTGGTAAACTAACTCGACATGGCCTCTGCGGATGTCGATCGATGTTCTGCTTCTCCTGTCGATCGATGTTCTGCTTCTTATGTCGATCGATGTTCTGCTTCTCATGTCGATCGATGTCCCCTTGTTGTTGTCGATCGACGGTAGCTGTTTTAACTCGAAGTAGGGTGGGAGGATGTGGGTGTTGAGCGGTAAAGTCGGAGTGGTTTTGAATGCCAACAAACTTATCTGATCCCAAAAGTGGTGTCGATCGAGGCGTATCAGATTGTATCGGTCGACTCTCAGGTGATGATGTCGAGCGATGCTCGGGTGTTGGTGTCGGTCGACACCAGTACGAGCTGCCTATAGACATAGAGCTTTCGACTTGAAAAGCATCTTCTTCCAGCTTCTCCTGCTCAAGTATTTTCTCAAATCCAATATCTAGGATGTCATCAACCTGGTGCCTCTCACTTTCCACAGCTTTCTTTTTGACCAAAGCTTCTTGCTTCACAGCTTCTGCAGTATGATAAGCTTTGGTGCGTAGCATCTGAAAATGGCCATCTAAGGTTTCTAACCTTCCATTCCAATCATTGCAGAGAAAATCCAATTTCAGATTCAAACGCTCAGTCATCTCTTGCTCTTCTTTCATAAGCTTCTCTAGCATAAATTCCATCTCATCCTCATCCTGGTATGTAGCTTGTTGCACCCATGAAACTTCATGTACAGAACCAGTCTCAGCCTCAACATTCTTGTCACTATCCTTTGCAGCTGATTTTATCATGTGTATATCCAGATTTTTGACACTGTTGCTAGACACCATGTTCTCAATCAGCTTCTTAGCTTCCTCTATGGTCCTTGTCTCAAAGCTTCCGTCACTGGCAGTATCCATCATAACACCGTAGCTTACATCAAAGCCCCTGTGGAATTTCTTTAATAACTGAATCTCCGTAAAACCATGATGTGGAAAATCCTTTTGGTATCCCATAAACCTCTCTCAGGAGCTTCTGAAAGCTTCTGTAGGTCCTTGTGAGAATGTCCAAATCTTATCTCTTATCTCTTCAGCCATTGCATCATCGAAGAATTCATTAATGAATGCATTCCTGACATCATTTCATGTAGTGAGAGATCCTGGTCGTAGATACCTCAGCCAACGTTTAGCATCCCCAGAAAGTGAAAATGTGAACAACTTGCAGATGATGTAGTCTTTTGTTGCTTCATTCCTCTGGATTCCAGACGTATAGTCTTCTAGTGTCTGAATATGGTCCAGGGGATTTTCATGAGGCAGACTGCAATAAGGGTGCTCACTCAGATGAAGGAGGTGTTTGGGGTGTACTGGAAATTCTGGGACTTCAAGAGGTACTCGAATAGCACACATGTTAGCATAGAACTCTCCAGGCCTGATCAATTCTGCTAGTGTTCTCTTGCGAGAAACTCTAGCATCCTTAGTGGTAGCAGATGGCTCAAGGATTGCAGTTCCTTCTCCATCTATCTTCTGACCTGCTGCATTACACAGATGACCTTCATGGTCATGCAGGTCTCCATTCTCATCTCGTACAAGTGATATCGTCGCAACCATGTCTCGCTGCTCAGTATCGATCGATCTTCGAGGTGAAGTATCGATCGATATCGGGTGAGAAATATCGTTCGACAGAAGGGTAGCTTCGGTCGATGTGGGTGGGCGAGTATCGGTCGATGAAGACGGTGTCTCGGTCGACTGTGGTTGGCGAGTATCGATCGATATACTGGTGTTGTTATCGATCGATAGGGAACATTTTTCTTTGCGGATCGAACACTCCAATCTTGTAGGATCTGAGATGAAAAGAAATTCCTCCTTGCTGCTTCTGGTACTGATAGAATGTATGTACCTGAAAGACAAGAAAAAATTTTCAGTAAGTAACTATAACAGTAAATAAAACCTAGACTAAACCTATTAATCAAGTCTAATGGCCAATCCTTGCTCCCCGGCAAACTAATTTGATGTCACTCAAATGTTTAACCCTAAGAAGTGAATTACTCTCTCAAATAAGAGGTTCAATCGTAGTTCTTAGGGATCGAATCCACAGAGAGCAGGAGCACACAATAGACTATAGAAATCAAAGTTAAGCTAGGTAAACAATTTATAAAACAGTAAATAAAAGCAATGTGAACAAAGTAGTTGTTCGATTGGTTGAGTTTATAAACAATAAAGAGAAATAGCTAGACCTAGGGATTTATCAATCAAGAGATTCAAAACAAAAACTCAAGATGCTAACAGCTTATAGATTCATTCTAGAACTCGATTTTAATAAGTAAGTAATCCATCTATCAATGCAATTACTAATCAGATGTCTAAGTCCCTGTTCCACCTTCCGCATGCGAACAAGAGGTGAGTATCGATCGATACTATGGCCTGAGTGTCGATCGATATTACCTCAGACAAGCATTAACGACCTAATCGATTATGTTCAACTAGATTCCTAGACCAAATTCTCATATGAGCCTAAGTATCTAATCCAGCAGGATTCGGGTTCCGTTAATTGATTGCACTTTCGTGTATCTCAATAGTACTATGATTCTAGGTTCAAGCAATCAGTCACACTATCGTGGTATCCTAATTACTCCAGATCCTAGTATTACAAATCACCTTGATGTAGAGATCTATAGATATTCTAGAAATCCTAATTGATATTCAGTTTGACATTAAGCTCATGAAATCCCTAAACCTAACAAGATGAACTACTCAAACATGATAGAATAAACACAAATCATATTTTGAATAATAATAGGATAAGAAAATAAAGATAATTCCAATGGAGTTCCAAGAGGACTCTCAAGGATTTCCCCTCTTCTCTCCTAACTAAGAACAAAAACAAAAGGTGAAAAGATAGCGTAGCCGTTAACAATGGCTTGCAAATAACATAAATAGGATTTCTGGTCGTCCAAGGGCATTCTGGTAATTGAGGTTTCTTCTGGGCTTCAGTTGGTCATGAAATATACTCGGCCCGCATTCTGGCATCCATATCGATCGATATGAAGTGTCTCTCATCGATCGACATGCACATATCTTCTCGGCAGCCTTCTCTCGCGAGGCAGACTGACCACTCTTCAGTAAAATGGGGATAACTTCTGATCTAACCGTTGGATTGACCCCAAACCGGTGGCACTGGAAAGCTAACTCAAAGCTCTATCTTGTGTCAAAAGATAAGCTAAATCGCACCATGGGAAGGTTTTCATGCATATCTAAACATTTGACGCGTCTGCGCAGTTCTGCACTTAAAGGCTCCAAAAGACACCAAAATCACCATATTTCTCCAGAACGTACCTGGACTTTTAAATACTCTAAATAGACTCTATATTGTAGTAAATATACATAAAACATATCAATACCATGACTACAAGTGGGTCAAAATCATGGTATATCACTGATCTTCATAGTTATCTCGGGAAAACTCTTCTTTAAGCTCCATAAGTGCACCTAAATCATCACTTTACTCCAGAAGTCTCCTGAACCTGAAAACATACCTAATAAACTCCAAAACATATATATATGTATATATATATATATATGTATATTGTAAATCATCTTAATTCCATGGTTAAAAGTGGGTCAAAACAATGGTAGATCAAGGAGGCTAACACTTTTTCATCTGAAAGTGCTTAAATGGATCAACTATGTTAGAAGTTATAGATGATATCAACCATAGCTTTTGTGTTGATTGCGAGAAGCTTGAACCCATTACCTTTCCAAGTAGCCCTTTCGAACAGCTCTCATTGTCAAAATAGAACTGAGTCCTATGTGGCGTTAAGGAAAAGACGTCCTGGAAGAAGAGTATTATGAAAGGATCAACATGTCTGTAGTTTGAGAAATAAACTTATAAGATTCTAAAAGAATTTTGGGTTGATGTTTGTAGCTAGAACGTCATTGGGTTCTAACCTTCGTTCTAGACCTAAGGCGACCAATTTCTCACCGAGGACCATGAGCAGATTGTCAAAAATACTAAGTCAGACCGGAGTAACCCTAAATAGACGGATGTTAAAAATTTACTTAAATATGGAACAAATTAGCTGTCCAGTATTCTAAACAGTCTAGCATAAAGGACCAACCTAAAGGTGAAAGTAGATTCATTAGTACCTATCAATCATGATATTCGCCATGATGTGCAGAGTATTCTGAGTTTCGTCTTTGAAGATGGTTTGAAACCCCTTCACTGCTCCAACGATATCTGGACGTAAATGTAAAGGTGACGGATAGTTTAATGTCGCTTTAAAAAAAATATTAAAGCAGCGGTTTTCCGGCTGAGACAGTACCTTCCCGTCGACCAGAAGAAGAAAATCAACACATGGCCTCCCATAGCAGCCTTGTCTCAGTTCCTTGCCTGCACCAAACGGCATTTATTTAGGAGAAATGAAAAAACCATTTTCAGAGAGTATTAGTGAGAGATACTATACGGGGAAAGTGAGAAGTACGTTGGGTTTGACATCACCGGCCCTCCTATTAGCTCGCCTCCTTTCTTCACATTACTGCTTTCCAAAACCTCATAAGAGGGACCTCGGCGGTGGCTGTACAGCGGCCATTCTTAAGTTGGTGAGTAGCTTTCAGATTCTGTAGATGTAATGATGCTCATCGTTGCGTGGAAATACATTTATAGGTGGAGCTTCCGGCGGTTATCTTGGAAGATAATACGCTCGATTAAAAGCCAGAGAGTGGGAGGAGTTGTATAAGTGACAGAAATGCTCGGATTTAAGCACCACATAATTGTGAACGTTACAAAGGCTCGATCGAAGTCGGCGTCATCTATAGACTGAATACGGCGCCTGCTCTCAAAGCCGACCCCGAATAATGATGCAACCCTAAATCAATATGGGCCTAAACACTAAAACATTTAAACATCAGACCATGTTGACTGGCCGCCCAGCACGAAATCGAGAGATAAAAGAATTGGTGTGCCACGTGTTTTATTTCCTTCAAAAGAGAGATAAAAACCCAACTTTATTTTTAAAGATATTAAAACAGAAAGAGTATAAACAAAACATTCATTTAAACTTAAAATTATACTGAAATTGTAAATAATCATGGTGGGAAACTGCCTGTGCTTAATAGTGCATGTAGCTTTGTCAATGGATGTGGATGCACTAGTGGCTGACTGGCTCCTCTGGGCTCTGAGTCGTAATTTATTGATATATTAGTTGAAAAGATTATTGTTTAAGATGCTTTCATGGGAATTGTGTCTTTATCTCACAGATGTAGATCCACGGATTAATCTTTGTTAATATTTCTTTTGTCTTAGCAATACAAAATTAATGATATTTCATGTGTACCTAATCAATGTGGATACATTAAGGCTAGCTGGCTCCTCTGAGTCATATTTTAATAATATATTAGTTGAAAACATTACTATATAACATGTTTCCATGTGAACCACGGCCTTATCTCATAGATGTATAGTAGATCCACTAATTAAGGATATTTCTTTGTTAATATTTCTTTGCTTAAAAAAAATTTTAAGGAGATTTCATGTGAACCGCACCCTTATCTCACAGATGTGGATTCATTAAGGGTGTGAATGTTTAGTGCGGTTCGCGCGGGACAGTGAATAAACCGCTCATTTGTCACCATTCAGCCAAGTTTTAGAATAGTGTTTCTAATTAAAATAACAAAAAAATTATAAATACAAACGCACACTGCTTTCGGTGAACCGCGCTGAAAACAACAAGAGGAAAAATAGGTGTGATTGGCTTCACTGTTTAGCGTTTTAATTTTTTTTTACTCTCGTGTCGAATTTGATACACTTCTTTTCTGTCTTTTTCTATGTTCTCTACTCCCCTTGTTTTATTATATCTCTTATTTCTAAATAAGGTATAATAAATACTAATTATATACTATTGACTTTTGTGTGACAAAAAAAAATACTAATGACTTTTTTTTGTTATTTACATAAGATTACTCGTTACAAAATTTTACTATTACATACTGATTATGATAAAACGAACCTAAATGATAAAAAGTTGGCTATTGTTTTTACCTATCTCACATTATAATATGCTATCTAACTTTAAAAAAAAAAACTCCTTATAGCATACTATTTTCATTATTTAAAGATAGATTTTTTACACATATTAAAACACATTAAATCATTATCATAAATATAATATTTTCTATAATTTAAAACTTTAAAATAATTATTTCAATTATAATTTCTTAAAAGAAAATAACGTATTGACTATAACATTTCAGTAATTGCATATTAAATTTTATATTTCCTGTATATAATATTTTTAAGTTTAAATATATACTAGATTTTGATCCGCGCTTGAAAAGCGCGAAAAATATTTTATAATTAACAATTTATATAATTGAGTTTTGTCTTAATTTGAAGAATATTTTGATATAAAACCAGTTCACCAAAATTTGTGGTGATGATTGTTTTTCATTAGTTTTTAGTTTCACTTTTTAGTTTTAGATTTTGGTTTTTGGTTTTTAGTTTTAAGTTTCTACTTTCATTTTCAGTTTTTGGTTTGGGTTTTTAATTTTTAAACCCGCTGAGTGAGTTTGAACTGATATTACCAACAAATAAATCTCAAATAATCGAACATCTAATTTAAAACTGAAAATATGAAAACAAATTAAAAAAAGTGGTTGAAATAGTTTATTTTGTAAATAAACAAAGCAAAAAAAAAAAAGATAATGTGTTTTCAGCTTTTGGTTTTGGATTTTAGTTTTTAGATTTGGTTTTTGGTTTTTCTTTACATTTTTTTAATCAATAAATTATTTAAGAAAAATAAAACAATAAATTATTTAAAATTTACAATTGAAATTTATCAAAACAAAGTGATCTTTATTTAAAATAAAAAAAATATATTAACATTTTTTAAAGTACATGATTTAAATAAATGATTAATAATATATAATTTTGTTTTGTTAAAAATATTAAATACCTTTTGGGTCTGAAAATAATAATTGATTTTTTGATGTTTTAAGGTGAAAAGTTTATTCAATGTTTTTTGGAGTTTTTCTTAATACTAAGCCCAAAAGCCAAACTATATAATTTGTTCAAAAAATAAAAGTAAACCCAAGACTATATTCCATAAATAACCACTGGTTTAATTTAAGTATAATTAGTAGATTTCCATATTCCATATTTTGATGATATATATTCTTTTAGAACATTCCATATTTTGTAGGAGAAAATATGTGTTCTCGGTATACACATAGATATCTGCCTTATTTTGAAGGTAGTTTACATTAAGGTCGTCTTTTTACATTATTTGTGTTGGTTTAATTTAAGTAATACGGTTCAATCAATTATATGACTTATATTATTTATAACATTCTAGAAAGGGTCCAAATTTAAATGACAACTTATATTAGTAGATAAAAAGAATGACTCTACTTTAATAGAATAGATGCTTTTCAAGTTATATTAGTATCATTAGATTTTAGTTTGTAAAATATAAATATATTATATGTATCCCGCATTTACTGTTTACTATACATGTTACCATTCATATTTTTAAAAAAAATTGCTTATTTTAAATGAACCGCAGTTGTCCTACAGTATGCGTTTTTCATATAAAACCACAGTTAAACCGTACCGCAGTATCCAAACAGCTTATCCCGCACCGCTCAATCCGTTGTTACCATTTGGAGCCTAAGGCTGGTTAGCTTCTCGAGTCATATTTTAATATATTAGTTACTATATAATACCTTTGTTCTTTTCATGAACGCCAAAAACAGCGTCAGTGCCAGAAAAATTACACTTATCAATTATGGCGGACAAACATCCAGGAAATGATATCAACTTAATTTTGTTGGTATTTTGAAAACCTATGTCCAATTCTATATTTTCATATTAGTATGTTATTTTCCCCTTTAGGCCTATGAAGCTGGTCCGCATGGATTTACATTTGGTTTCCTTCCCAAAATGCCTCGTATTAATTAGAGTTGGACATCTCTTTATATTAGACCCTCCTTGTCTCATTCTCTAATGTGAGACTTAGTTTGTTATTTCACATTCTCCTCCTCAAACAAAGGATCACATTCATCTTGTGTCTCAAAACTGACTTCCAGGATCTCTTGCATGCGTGTGGTTAATCCTCCGATGCTCTCATTCAGAACCATGTAGAATGTATCAAGATTCTTGTTGTACTCATGTACATATCTCTCTTGAAACTATTTGATGAAAGATACCAGCCCATTGATCTCATCTTTGGTGTAAATCTCTGGTTCTAGCTTTGGTCCATATTCTGGGTAGTTGTCGATCAATGAACACACTCTCTTATCGATCGATGGAAGGGTCTCTCTGTTGGTCGATATCGGTTGTGCGATGTGGATCGATGATTGCTTCAGAAAGCCTAGTTGCTTCTGAAAGAAATTCTCTGGCCCATTGGCCAACTGAAGAATGTCTGCTATGTCCTCTTTGGATGCTTATAGAATCCTCTCATCTATATCTTGTGCGTAGCCTTCTGGATCCCTGAAATACCAAACTCATCCGGTTTTAGATATTTTTCAATATGATATTATTTAAATAAAGAATGAGATTTGGAATTGAAATCGATCGATGCGTTAGCATCTGTATCGATCGATGAAAGGCGAGGGCCAGTTATCTTTGGATGGTTGAATGTTGCACTTTTGGCTCCTTTATGAAGATCTCTGAAGTTAGTGTCTCTCTTGCTTTGTCTTTCAAAGGTCCTAGGTGATTGCATCTTGTCTGCTTCTATGGTATGAGAAGTCCTCTTGGCTGCAAAACTCCTTTTATAGCCATTGTATGCCCTACTATGAATTGGAAAGTTTCTAATTTCCCTGAAGTTGGTGGCCTCAAAATCGATCGATTTGCACATGTTCACATCGGTCGATTCCCTTGGTCGGAAGATGAGTGTCGATCGATGCAGGAGTGTCTGTGTCAATCGATTCTGCGTGTTTCGTCCTCTGAGAGTGCTGTAGAAGTCTATCCTCTGTAAGAATTACATGAATCTCTCTAGCATATTCCTCTTCATAATCCTCATCATACTCCACTATATGATCCTCTGAATGTGGAAATATTGCAGTGTCTATTGCAAAACTCTCATGGAAACCACTGTCTTCCCAACTGTCTATGGAATAATCATCATGTTTGGTGCTGGCTCGGAAGGCAAAGTTCAGATAGCAATGATCAGTTAGGGTTCCATGCGTGGGGTACATGTCGATCAATGTGGCTTAATGTACATCGGTCCTCGACTGATCAAGAGAATCAATCGATGACACAGTGTGTGTATCGATCGATTCTGAGTACTCGGTTTCGTACTCGGCTCCACAATGGCATGCGGCGATGAATCCATCATCTCCAATCTCCATAAAGTGTACTTGTTTTTTGACAATTCGAACATGATAATAATAGATGTTTGGATTTACCAGTGTAAGGCAGAACTTATTGGTGTTCATGTCCCAAACTGCTCCTACTGTGGCCATGAATGATCTTCCAAGTAAGAGGGAAGAATTTCAGTTTAACTTGATGTCCAAGACATGAAAATCTACAGGAATAATAGCATTACCAATCTGCACCTCAAGGTCTCTGATGATACCTTCTGATTTCCTCTTAGAACAAGCAACAAAGGTGAAAGATTCTTTTGAATTTTCCACTTTCAGACCCAGCTGGTCTGCCATAACCTTTGGTAGGATGTTGACTGATGCTTCTGTATCACATAGTGCATGTGGGAACTCAATATATTTTACTAAGCACGGTATTACAAACTTCCCAGGATTACTCTTCTTCTTCAATGTGATCATATGCTTCATCATGTCCCTGACATGATGAAACATTCTCTTAATGTCCTCCTCAGTTTCCCTAGTCTCTCTAAAAAACATTCATAATTTGTGAGTGAAGTAAACCTCCTCAAAAGGTTTATCTAGTGCGATCTTAATGGCTCTCTCAGCGAAACCAGCCATCTCCTTATCAATAGCTTCCCTCTTCGGATGCTTAGGAACCTTTTCCTTCATTTTCCTTAAAGTTCTTCTTGTGGTAGCCTTATCAACTTCCATAGGCTCTGGTGTAGTGTCTGAAGGTTTGTTGATGGTCGTTAGTGAGTTGGCTGATGGTTTGGCTGGTAGTTTGAGTGCATTGATTGATATATCAATAGGTGGTAAACGCACTTGGCATGTGAGAAGTGTGCATTGATCGATGGTGACGGTTGCTTGTCGATTGATGGCATGATCTCTTTGTTGATCGATGCCTGCCTCGTGATGTCGATCGATGGTGGAGTAGAAAGGGCTGGGTGGATGTGGGTGTCTCTCTGCAAACTCCCTGTGAGTCATAATCCTTACTGCGTTGCACGATGCAGTCGACTCGTCAGCTGATATCGATCGATATGTGTTGAGGTCTGTCGATCGATTCGTGTTGGAGTGTGTCAATTGATTTGCAAACGATGGCGTCGATCGTCACGCATGCAGTCCGTCGAAACTCAGCAAGTTTTCTTCCTCCAAATTGTCTCCTTGCAGCTTCACATGCTTAACCACTTGCCATAAATCATCATCTAGTATGGAATTGGCATAGTGTTTCATACATTCATCCCCTTCTTGCCTCTTAACAGCTTCTCCAGTCTGAACTACATGTGTCTCAAGCTTATTCAACTGGGTACCCAAGGTCTCAATATTTATGTTCAGATCTGTGTAAATAGAATCAATATTTCCATTGAAGTCCACTGTGAGCTTCTGCTGTCCCTCAAGAACCTGATCTAGCATAGCTTCAATCTTGTTCTCATGAGTCTGTGGTGGTGGATTCTGGTAAGATGAATTCCCATAGCCTATGTTGTTGATGTAGTTGTTGTAGGGTTTCTAATATTGTGAACTCTGGTTGAAGTTTCTTCTCTGACCATTGCCACTGAAGTTTATGTTTCTAACTTGGTTTGCAGACCTCTGAAATCTAGTACTTCCAATGTAGTTCACTTCTTCCTCTACCTCTACATCTACAGCTTCTGCATCCTTAGCTGAGCAGACTTGCTTCCTAAGAAGTTGGTTAACAACCTTCTAATTTTCTTTCACTTCCTCCATCTGATTCTTCCCAAGGAATGCAACAGATTTCTTCCTCTTAAAATCAGTGTTCTTGGTGATGCTGCGGGATGCCAAGTTTTCAATAAGTCTCACAGCTTCTTCTAGATTCATGGTGTTGAAGTTCCCTTCATTTGATGTATGAAAAGCCATCTGATACCTCAAAGCGATACCTCAAAAGAAAGTGCTGAGTAGCTGCACCCCCATTGAATCCATGGTGTGGACAGTCTCGCTGATATAACTTAAATCTGATCCAAAATTCATTGAAAGACTCTCCAGCCTTTTGTGCAAAAGTAGCAATCTTGCTCCTCAGTTCTTCAGCACGTACCTCATCAAAGAAGTTACACATGAATGTGTTCTTGATGTCGGCCCAAGATGTAAGAGATCCTGGTGGTAACTGCTTGAGTCAATGTGAAGCATCTCCAACAAGTTAGTACTTAAAGAGCTTGCAAAGTAGGTAATCCTCAGGGATTCCCTTGACTTTAATAGCAGCAATAAGATCCTAAAACCTCTCCAGATTTTCCATAGGATGCTCGTGAGATAATCCAAAGTAGGGTATATGTGCCACAAGTGTGTGGTACTACGGCTTCAGCTCAAAACTATCCCTCTGGATGTCTGGAAGATGAATAGCTAACATGTTGTCATAGTACTGGTCTGGACAGTTGTAATCAGCTAAGGTCCTGAGTCGAGCAGCCGCATGTATAGATTGAGCAGCTCCTATAGCATCAGTATCAAGTTCAGGGATCACATTCCCATGATCATCTAGTTTATGACATGCTCCATTACGCAAATGATCCTCCTGGTCATGCAGTTATCCATTCTCATTCGGTCCAAGTATCAGAATCGCAACCATGTCTCGCGGCTGCGTATCGATCGATGTACGAAGTGTAGTATCGATCAATGACGAGTGAAGAAAATTGATCGACGAAGAAGTGTTGATGGCGATCGATTTGAAAGCGGAATCGATTAACAGTGGCTGACAAGAATCGGTTGATACACGAGTGTTGATATCGATCGATGTGGAACGTAATTCTTTGCGGACTGAACGTTCTAAGCTTGCAGGATCTTCAGAGAATAGCAGTTTTTTTCCTTGTTGCTTCTGGTATTGCTGGGCATACACCTAAAAAGTCAAGGGTCAGAAAGGGGGTTTAAAGAAAAGTAACCTAGAATTATTAGACTAAATCTAATGGCGATCAAAGCTCCCTGACAATGACGCCTAATTTGATATCACTCAAATATTTACCCTAAGGAGTGACTTACTCTCTCAGTCAAGAGATCAGTTGTAGTACTTAGGGATCGAATCCACAAGGAGCTAGGGAACCAATAAAATCTAATCAAGTAAATAATACTAGGTTGCTTTAAATTAAATTGTAGTAATGAGATTAAAGTAAATTGGAATAATGATCCTAGTTAAGGTGTTAGACATAGAATTCTTATTCAAGTATTAGAAATTATAATCATATAGGTGCTAAATAGTTGTATGCATAATTTTGAAGAGCTTAATCACTAAATAACAAATTCATTAGGCATTCACTTTACCGAATATTTCTATTAACTAGATCTATTGACCCAAACAAGAGTGTTCGATCAATAGTAGTGTCGAGCGATTATACTATATGAATATCGATCAATTCAATTTTCAAGACGTCGATTGATTTCCAATGAGAGTATCGATCGACGCGCTCCTAGTTAATCTTAATGCGCGAGTTAACATATACTCACTAAAGACCCCTGGATCAAGCTATCGTTATACTCTAGAAAATTCTAGCTTAATAGAATAGATTCAAAATATTTAGTATTGTCTAAAGGTTGCTCAAACAATCTAAACTCCTTAGATCAGGTTTCTAGTTAGCAAATCTAGAACATAGAGGACAAAGCACATTGACATAAGGCACCATTTCATCAGAGAATTGGTTGAAGACAATCAGGTAGTAATTGAGCTTGTTGTTACTGATTTACAGTTGGCTGATATTTTCACTAAACCCCTTGATCTTAATCGTTTTATCACTCTAGGAAATGTTATTGGGGTATGTAATCTTGATTGTTGAGTCAAGTGATGCAGGATTTGAGACAGGTGTTGGTTCAGGATGTACATATGATTCAGATTATGTTTGGCACTTGAGAACGCTGTGGAAAAGAGCCTCCTGTTGTACCGTCAATTCTGCTGAGAGGTACAAGTTTTCACTTGTGTGAATGTTCAAGAAAACCCGTAAGAGTTAACATCATCACCTCACAAGAAAGGGTGAAGAAGTTTGAGAAAAAAAAACAAAAAAAGAGGATACAAAGAAAAACAAAAGGATAAATGGGAAGCACACTCACGTTGAATAAGGAAGTGAATAACCCACCAGGATTGATGAAGGTACAACGGTGTGAAAGCTAGCCCTAAAAAGACTATTGAGTCCACCAGATCGTTAAATCTACAAGTCTCATATGTGCAGCTTGAACTAGGTGCTGAGTAAGATCAGGCACAATATATTCTAAAAGGTACAAAATCAATTCTATTTTCAAAATTCATTCAGATTAAGGCCAACTGTGAACTGTTGCACGTGTTTAATTGCTACACTGAAAGTCTTATGATACATTGAGATTCTAGAATGTGGTTGTCTTTGCTAATGGGTTTGGATGAGAGAAATTAAAAGCGCATGTTCATTAAGGGAAAGTGAACGAGTATAGGGACCAGATGTGCAATTTCAGAAAAAGTTGGTTGAGTTTCCTCTTAGTGGAGATAGTGGGGTAAAACCCTAATCGGTTTCATTCTACTTCAACGGATTCCACCTCTCAATTTCCAAATCATGAGCTTATCTCTCTCTCTCTCTCTCTCTCTCTCTCTCTCTCTCTCTCTCTCTCTCTCTCTCTCTCTCTCTCTCTCTC
>CAKOAT010497376.1:289510-318115 GCA_932364175.1 Eruca vesicaria subsp. sativa
TTATTTTAGTTAAGTCAATTCAAATTAGTTATATTTAACGCTTAAGTATACATGTATTTTCATAATATTTATTTACTCTTTAATTTAGTTAAGTCAAAATAAATTAGTTTTATTTATCTCTTAAATATACATGTATTTTCATAATATTTAACAAATTATATGTTGATTTCTAAAGATATTAAAAAATAAAGTGTAACTGCTAAATTTTTGAATGTTCATGAACATATATATTTGAAAATATATTTTATGTTATTTAAAATATATATTAATGGGGGTATTACTATTTTGTAAACTTTCCTTTTAAATAAAATCATACTATATACATATATTTTCGTTTTTTTATTTTTTTTTAATTTAGAAATATTTCCTTTTTATTATATATGTTATTTGGAAAAATGTAAAAAGGAAAATAAATGAAAAAATTAATAATAATCTTAAAATCTAATAATTTATTAAGGGTATTTATGTAATCAACCCTCGTGTGAGAGTTAACGTGAGCGCGACATGTAGGAAACTAACTTCTCCAATAATATTATAGAGATTTTAGTCAAGTCAAATCAAATTAGTTTTATTTATCGTTTAAATATACATGTATTTTCATAATATTTATCAAATTATATGTTGATTTCTAAAAATATTAGAAAATAAAGTGTAACTGATAATTTTTTGGATGTTCATAAACATATATATATTTATTATTCTGAGCATATATTTTATTTTTTTAAAATATATTTTAATGGGGGTATTACTATTTTGTGAACTTTCCTTTTTAATAAAATCATATTATATACATATATTTTCGTTTTATTTTTTTTTCATTTAGAATATTTCCTTTTTATTATATATATTATTTGGAAAAAGGTAAAAAGGAAACTAAATAAAAATTTAATAATAATTTTAAAATCTAATAATTCATTAAGAGTATCTATGTAATCAACCATCGCGAGAGTTAACGTGAGCGCGACACGTAGGAAACTGACTTCTCAAATAATATTATAGAGATTTCCGATGCTGCTTAAACTCATGATATATGGTTCAAGAAATTGTGACCGTGTTTATGTTATCTTGTATTGTTTTTCTTATTATCTTTGAGACAATATTTGCATACTGCTTGCTACTACTTATCTCCGTATTCTTCTTTTTTTTTTTTCCTCTGAGTTCTTATGATATTCTCTATTCACGAGCTCTCTTCCTCCTGCACTATATTTGACTTCCTCTCGCATTTGTGTATCTCTTTTCCCTTGTTCTTCACCAGAAGAGCAATGAGAAGTGTCCAAGAAACACGAACTACCTGCGGTCTAGCATCTGACTCTCATACCAATATCTATCAGTGGGATTCTAATCATTTCACCAAGAAGAGACAATTACCAATCAAAGTCAACTATCATCTCATAAGCATTCCTTGAGCATACAGACAAGACAGAAAAGTTATAATCACGTTGCTGAACAAAGGTCTGATTTGAGTGCATAGTTCATAAGAATCCTAGAGATCTCCAACACGTTATCTTCATTCACCATCCCCATCAAAAGTTTAACATTCAGAACCTCATCGCTCAAAACCATGATAACAACCCCACAAGTGCTATGGAGCAACATTCGCTCAAAACCATGATCATCCTCCACCAGAAACTCCCGGATCTTTAGAACCGCAAGTTTCCCAGCTGCTTTATAACCACTCAAGTAGTCACCACACTCAAGCATCAGAGACTTTTCCTTAGTTCTCCTCAGCTACCTTATTTCCCAACCGTGGAAGAGATTTTAAGAACTTTAACGAGAACCCAATTGATCCTGGAATCAACTAGAGTCTTATAGATCAGGAGCTAATAGAAGACAGCCGGGGAAAAGATTTTCTATATTTTCCTTCTTTTAGATCAGGATCAAATGATAAATCTTTTTTATTTTCCTTCTTATTTTCTATATTTTTCTTCTTTTAGGGGTGAAATATTCTCTTTAAAAACTTCTAAAATTGCTCTAAACATCTAATTAAAATAAGTGAATATGATACACAGATGTATATAATAAGATAGTCCTTTGTTTAGTAAGTTTAATTACAGATAGAAAGGTCACCAAAAAATCGGACAACGTTACAATAATTCAACAACAACAAAAAAATACAAATAATTCAGAGAATAAATACGAAGAAACTTTGAACTGCTCGAAGCTCAACAAAAGACGAGAAAGATTAGAAGGAGAAGACGAAAAATNAATAATTCAACAACAACAAAAAAATACAAATAATTCAGAGAATAAATACGAAGAAACTTTGAACTGCTCGAAGCTCAACAAAAGACGAGAAAGATTAGAAGGAGAAGACGAAAAATCGAACCTTCTCCAAAAGAGAGAAATAAAGAAGGAGACGCCGCCAAGTTTGTACAATGGAGCCTCCTCCAGAAAGATCGAAACGCCTCCATAACTTCACCTTACCTTATCTCCGCTGGGGTCAACAGAGATACCTCAGATGCGTCAATCTACCATCACATTCACACCAACCATCTCCTCATTCTCATTCTCCAGATCACGCGACAACCCAAAGTGGAACCGAATTAGAAATAATTCGGGTTTGGTTCGGGTTTAAAGTCAAAAAACAAAAAAAAAACCGAAAAACCGAGTTAAACCTGGAAAATATTCGGGTAATTCGGGTTTTTAATATTTTTATTTAAAAGTTACATTTTATATATATTAAAACTAAAAATAATTAATATTTTTTTATTATATTTACAATATTCGGGTACCCGTTCGGTTTTCAATTCGGTCCCGGTTCGGTTTCGGTTTTTTGGATTTAGAGAAATAGGAACCGTTCGGATTTTGGTAATTTTTGGTCCAGTTTCGCTGTCAGTTTTTTCGGTTCGGTTCCAGTTCGGTTTTCGGGTTTCGGATAAAATGCCCATGACTAATTCACCATCCCCATCAAAAGTTTAACATTCAGAACCTCATCGCTCAAAACCATGATAACAACCCCACAAGTGCTATGGAGCAACATTCGCTCAAAACCATGATCATCCTCCACCAGAAACTCCCGGATCTTTAGAACCGCAAGTTTCCCAGCTGCTTTATAATCATTCAAGTAGTCACCACACTCAAGCATCAGAGACTTTGCCTTAGTCTCCTCAGCTACCTTATTTCCCAACCGTGGAAGAGATTTTAAGAACCTTAACGAGAACCCAATTGATCCTGGAATCAACTAGTCTTATAGATCAGGAGCTAATAGAAGACAACCGTGGAAAAGATTTTAGTAGCGAGCTCACAGAACACTCGAACAACGGGAAATAAATTCTGAGGACCAGAGGTTCAAGATTCTCACCAAGACGTTTGAAACATACCTTAACAGCATAATGATACTTCTTCTCAAAAGCCCTCAAAACACCTCAGAGACAAATCTGTGGCCAAGTTCCAATCTGGACAAACATTCAAGAGCTATACTTACCTCCCACTTGTTAACACTGTTCAAATCCGTTCGGAACTGGTTGGTGATTACTGATTAGAAGTAGAAATGTCTGGTCGTCAGCACCGGCTCAATATTACTAAAGTCTCCTGGGCAAAAAAAAGAAGCAAAAATTAAACCTCTAAAGCAATCAATTTTTTTTAGATATTACAAAACGAAATCCAAAATCTGGTATTTTTTTTAGAAAATAGTTCAAATGCGATATTATTTATGATTTTCAAATGATAAATCTTTTTTTTATTTTCCTTCTTATTTTCTATATTTTTCTTCTTTTAGGGGTGAAATATTCTCTTTAAAAACTTCTAAAATTGCTCTAAACATCTAATTAAAATAAGTGAATATGATAAACAGATGTATATAATAAGATAGTCCTTTGTTTAGTAAGTTTAATTACAGATAGAAAGGTCACCAAAAAATCGGACAACGTTACAATAATTCAACAACAACAAAAAAATACAAATAATTCAGAGAATAAATACGAAGAAACTTTGAACTGCTCGAAGCTCAACAAAAGACGAGAAAGATTAGAAGGAGAAGACGAAAAATNAATAATTCAACAACAACAAAAAAATACAAATAATTCAGAGAATAAATACGAAGAAACTTTGAACTGCTCGAAGCTCAACAAAAGACGAGAAAGATTAGAAGGAGAAGACGAAAAATCGAACCTTCTCCAAAAGAGAGAAATAAAGAAGGAGACGCCGCCAAGTTTGTACAATGGAGCCTCCTCCAGAAAGATCGAAACGTCTCCATAACTTCACCTTACCTTATCTCCGCTGGGGTCAACAGAGATACCTCAGATGCGTCAATCTACCATCACATTCCCACCAACCATCTCCTCATTCTCATTCTCCAGATCACGCGACAACCCACAGATCCATCCCCATCGCGGGAGCCGTGGCGACGTCTCGGCCTTGGAATCTGAGGACGAGGGGAGCTGCGTGTAGTGAACACGGTGACGAATCGCCGGCGAAGAAGAGAGGTGTCGATGAAGAAAGGGGTAAGGATGAGAAACTGAAATTCTCGGTTTCGTTGTTGAAAGCAGAGATTGAAGAGGATTTCTCGATTATAATTGGGAAAAGACCTCCGAGGAGACCTAAGAAGAGACCACGAATTGTTCAGAAGAAACTCAATGTAAGCTTCTTTCTTGGTTTGCTGGTCTGTCGGAAACATCAACTAATTATTATTTATTTTTTTCTCTGTAAATGGCAGACGATTTTTCCAGGATTGTGGTTATCAGAAGAAGTAACAATAGATTCATATAATGTCCCTGAAGCTGTTGAAACGTGACAAAGGTGTTTGACATTCTCAAGTTTATATTATCAGTTTATTCATAATGTTACGTTTAGAGGATTGTATTAGTACTGGCTAAGATTTATGCGCAAGACTTCTTAACATAGATAACTTCTTGTATGTTTTTCATGGCTCGGTCCCTCCATTTTCAAGAACGGAAAACTGCGCTAGACAAAAAGCTTCTTTCTTACTGATAATGATTTTACAATCTTTAATAGCTGGGACTTGCATGTTTGCGGATATATTCATGATATGCTTTCAGTGTTTTGAAACAAGATTTGTGCTTTCACAGGTTTTAGACAAGAATACATTTTCAACCAGTCTTCTTCCTCTTTAATAATTACGAGTACAAACTTTCATTTCCTATTTCCAGACAAGTGTTCATCTCATACTTCTTGCATTACTACTGCTATCTTGATATAACTCTATGAGATTGGGTTATGTTTGGCGTAAGTTTGACAGAGAATGAAATACAAATTCAATATTATATTTATAAGCAATCGCTCCTGGAGACTCCTCGTGTGTTTGACAGAGAGTGAAAATCATATTCACTCACTTTTACTTTGTCCTTTCTTGTTTCGACTATCATCTGCATGGAGTCGAATCACCAGCGGATTTAGTTCTCCAGTGATCTTGGCCAGTCTTAAAAAAGCAGAACCACCTGGACATTATCCGAAGATATGAACTCTTCTTGATTCACCCAACTCTTTCGAGTTCGAACAACTTTGATCCTGGAGACTCTGGATAAGATCTCTGAGGACGGCATGATCCTTCCTTTCATGTAATGTAGCTTCGACTGCGACATGAATAAGAGTATGAACTGTTCGTTTTCTCGTCTAACGAAAATCAAGCGTATTAGTTTAGGCCACAAAAGCAGGCGGGTAAAAGCGGTGAAGGAGGATGAAGCTTTTCGGCCACTCCTGTCCTTAATTGTGGATTCTACGTTTGGGTTTGGATCAATCATACGACATTCATTCCAAAGATAAGACAAAGAAGAACAAGTAGGTGACCACATGACGAAGATAGATTCATAATGTTTTTCCCACTTTTGATCAACAATCAAGTGATAAACATAACATATACATATTGTGAGCTTGTTTACAACAAAAAGTTATATCAATTTTACACGAAATTGCTTAGCTCATATTAATATCCAATATACAAACAAATACAGTTCAATCGGAAAGAAAGATGGTTTTTGTTTTCAAGAAAGCGCTATCTGAGATCAATGACATCGAACCTGAGATCAGGGTTCATGTAAACTTCCGTAGACGTCTTGTAAATTGGTCCTCCATCTGCCGGCGAACTATGCGCGTGAAACCCACGCTGGTCACAATTCCTTATCACCGTCATTCCTCCCGGTGTTGTCAGCCGGAATATTCCATGTTTCCTAAAATAAATAAAAAATGTTTCTTGAATCATTACATTTAGGAACAGAAAGAAAGTCTTTGGTCCTTCGTTTGTTTATTACTTACCTTGACGAGTCTTGTGGCGCCATAACGATTGCCACAGCTTCTGGTAACATAATCTGAGAAACATCGTTTAACCAAAAACATTTGAATTCATCGTTGATATCGTTTTATTTAGAACGACTCTTTCCAGTACCTGGTATGAATAGTGTGTGTGGACATCAATCGATGACATGAAACAAGACTGCGTCGGATGCGTCTGAAGAAATAGGGAAGGTGATTAACGAATCAGATAAAGAAATATGTCACCACTCAACCAATAAAAATGATATTAGGGAAGAAGACTGGTCCTCAAGCATCATTATATATATATATATATATATTTTTTTTTTTTTACTCACATGAATCCATCCAAGTGGGAAAAGGGATTGCTTGTCCTGTACTTCAAATATCTCCTCTTCGTTTGTGGCCTGACACTATATATATAGAGAGACAGAAGTGTTTGAGATTGGCATATATGCTGAATGAATAAGCTAAGTTGATATACCAAAACAAGACTGAGCTTACCGAATTAGATGTTGATTCTTGTTTTGGTATGATAAGAGCTGTAATATAGAACTTTCGGTTTTTCTGCATACAATTTATCCACAAATCATTATATGCTGATTTTCAAATCTCATTTCTCAGATTTTAGAAATAGAATGATATAGGCATATAACGACTCACTAGTGAACCAGCAAGTATACCACAAGTCTCTAAGTCCTTCTTGGTGTTAGAGTTGGCAAGCCTCAAAAAGGCATCCATCATTGTCGTTGCCTGCAGTGCAAATAAAGGTTATTAAGTTGGAAAGCAATCATATGGACCCGTCAACATAAATTTCGGTGTCAACTTACAATATGCAGTTCAAGTGGAGATTCTGCACGTAGAGACTCATCTGGCAAGGAGTTATCTATATTACATCCCACCTCGTTAGCTTCATGACATAACCCATGAGCCAAGTCTTGGACTTCTGCAAGTACTGGAGGCGGTGATGGTTGTCTAGTGATGTTGTTATCACTAACGCTTTCTTCTTCTTCGAAAGAAATCATGGAGGAAAGCTCTTCGGTATAGTTTTTCTGGATATTTTCACTTGGAGTAGAGCTCGATTCCACAGTTGGCTTCTCGGGTTCGTTGCTACTGCTGTTTGTTATCATTGGTTTGCTATCCACCAATTGTTGTCGGAAGCTGTTCCCCATAGAGAGCATCAGAACAGAATGTTAACACAGAGATTATCAAGCAATCAGAGTATGAGACAGTGAGCCGAAAATGTAAGCAACTACACAAAATCGCTTGATATGCAGAATGTAAATGTACAATTAGCTTTAAAACCAGCTAGGTGGTCTAACCTTGGGATTTCAATCGGCGAAAAATCTATATTGCTTGGATACTGAACCTGATAATATAGCAAAAAAAGAACATCAGCTTAAGGTCAATGAAGTGGATAAGAAAGTAGCATGCTATAGTATACCTTTATGTCATTCTTCGGAGGCTGCCACTGTGCACGGAGTCCATTTGGACCCAAGATGGAATGCTTGGAAAGGGTTTCTTCTGTAGGTCGGATTAAGTTCACTGACCTAGAAAATAGTACAGTTAATATAAACAATGAGATAGGACCATGAGACCAGGAAAGCAGTTCAAACAATACACCTTATATCTTCCATTGAGAAAAGCATCAAGAGCTAAAAACAGAAGACTTACATATTACGAAAACGCTCTTCAAATGGCGCAGCGTTCAAGAACTGCTGACCCCTGGAACCCATGTAGCCAAAATTATGCCCAGAAGGATTTATCACCTATGCCAAACAAGAGAAACATACACAAAGAGCAGGGAATGTTTATCTACCAGCAGCTTTAACTTTAGTTCCGTACTCATATTTTTACAAACGGAAACCAAAAGTTCCCGAAACAAACCAAAAACAGAAAACAATGCATAGTGAATGAAACAAAAACGAATAAAGCATTTAAGCACACCTTTGCATGATCATAGCTACTCAAAGATGGTTTTACAGGCGAAGACCAGCGTGGAGAGCCATTTGCCAGATGATTTTTCACATTGTACCGAGGTAAAGGCTTGGGATTCAGTTCATCGATCCTTTGCTGTACAACTGGTTTCAACTTCTCCAGCTCAGCCAAGACATCCAATAGTCTCTACAACAGACAAAACCTCACATCAAACAATTGACAAGGGTGTAGGATCATAATAACAATATATATAAAGAGTTCCATTTACCATTCTCAAATACTCTTTGTTGCTTTTAAGAGACGTTCTGTAATCACGATGGGAGGGTATAGTCTCCAGAGCCAAGCTAGTGATAATAAAAAAAAAAAAGAAGTTAATCTCACTTGCTGTGTCTGCAAAAAGGGTTCAGCTTCCTCACCTTGAGAAACGCAGAAGCATGACATATAAATCAATTATATTCTTCTCAGCTCGAAATATGTTAGCCTACAAAAGAAAAAAACGTTTATGCATACGATTCAGAGAAACAAGAAGCTAATGAAACCCTAAATCAAGGACACACCTGTTTGAGGATATTATCTGCGATTCTAAAGTAGAATTTGAGAGAGATACGATTGTCTACGCCTATTCTCCGAGCACTAGTAGCGATGTCGATGGTCTCGTAAGACGATCCCATCTTTGCTGCTCCTGACTAGATAATTGAAGGCAATTCTTGGAGATCAGATCTCGGAGATCAGGGCCAATTGTCACAGGGTGGGAAACCTCTGTTCCAAATAGACGGCGAGAGAGGTCAGAGGAGGCGATAATGGCAATTGGCGAGGAGAAGCAGCAACGACGACGCTCATGTGTAATTTGACTTTCTTTTGGGGGTAAATAGGTAAATGCGTCTTTTGGGTGGGTGGGTGGGTGAGTTGTGGAATTGATACTGTAGTTCAACCGACTCGGACCAAAAGAAATCTCGGTTCAAGTGTCACTAATTGTTTGACGAGACAATTAGCTTAATACTCTTATTTGAGGCTTATATTAGAGGATTGCCCATTGAACATTAATGGTCAAAATCATACAATTATATCTGGAAACACTCAAAATATCCTTCTTTAACTGAAACTAGATTTTGATCCGCGCTTTAAAAGCGCGGAAATTTTTTATGATTAAAAATTTTTATAATTGAGTTTTGTCTTAATTTAAAGAATGTTTTGGTATAAAATTAGTTTACCAAAATTTGTGATCATAGATGTTTTTCATTAGTTTTTAGTATCAGTTTTATTTTTAAATTTTATTTTAAATTTTGGTTTTTAGTTTTTAAGTTTCTCTTTTTGATTTCCAGCTTTTGGTTTGAGTTTTTAATTTTTAGACCCGCTGAGTTAGTTTGAACTAATATTACCAACAAAAAAATCTCAATTAATCGAACATGTAATTTAAAACTGAAAAGATGACAAAATAATTTTCTAAAAATTTTGAAATAGTTTATTTTGTAAATGAAAAAAAAACAAAAAATATAACCTGCGTTTTCAGCTTTTGGTTTTGGATTTTAGTTTATAGATTTGGTTTTTGGTTTTGCTTTACATTTTTTTTTTAAATCTGTAAATTATTTAATAAAAATAAAACAATAAATTATTTAAAAGTTACCATTAAAATTTATCAAGATAGAGGGATTGTTATTTAAAATAAAAAATACTAACATGTTTTAATGTACATGATTTAAATAAGTGATTAATAATATATAATTTTGTTTTGTTGAAAATATTAAATATTTTTGGGCTAAAAAATATTAACATGTTTTAAAGTACATGATTTAAATAAGTGATTAATAATAGATAATTTTGTTTTGTTGAAAATATTAAATATTTTTGGGCCTGAAAATAGTAATTGATTTTTGATCCATTAAGCTGGAAAGTTTATTTAATGTTTTTGGGAGTTTTTTTTTAATACTAAGCCCAAAAACCAGACAATTAAATGTCATAAAAACAAAAGTAAGCCCAAAACTCTATTTCATAAATAACCGCCGGTTTAATTTAAGTAATGCGGTTCAATCAATTATATAACTTGTATTATTTGTAACACTCTAGAAAGGGTCCAAATTTAAATGACAACTTGTATCAGTAGATAAAAAGAATGACTTTATTTTAATAGAATAGATGTTTCTGTTAGTAACAGAGAAATGTCAGGAGAGATGAGAGAGACATGTTATTTACATGTGTTGATAGATTTTCTTAACTACTAAAAATATTATCAAATAATAATATTTTTGAATGTATAATATAAAAAATATTATAATAGATAAAATAATTTAACATTTGATATAATTGAAAACATAAATTACAATTAATTACAAAATTTCAACATAAATCCATAATTTGTTATAAATTCGATATTACATGCATTTGTTAACAGCTAACACATCTGTTAACATATACAAAATATATTAACAGTTAATGTATATGTTAATAATCACTAGTGTTGATTGTTAACAAAGTTGTTAACGTTAACAATTAATGTAGATGTTAACAGAGGTTTTAGTTGTTAACAAATACATGTTCCAGATGTTAACATAAGTGTTAGTTGTTAACAAGTATACGTATCAGAAGTGTTAAATAGAAGTGTTAGATATTTATAAAAATTATATATCTTAATAGAGGTGTTATGTATTAACTGTTAACAAATAAATTCATTGAATTTTGTATTTCCCAATCACATTGAGTAAATTTAAAATTAAAAATTATTATTTAAGAATCAAAGTGAACTTAAAATAAAAAATATAAAAAATATTTATTTTACATGTAATTCATGTAAAAAAGATAATTAAAAGAGGAGATAAAGGAGAAAACGAGAGAGAGTTAAAAAAAAGAGGGAAATTGGTTGGCTGACATGCATAGGAGTGTAAGAGGAGAGAGGCGTAAGGACATTTTGGTCAATAAAATAAAATGAGTCAAATCATGAGCATTTGGTTAATTAGGAGATGATTTATGGTGCTGCAACAAATAATCTCTTGTTTGACTCGGAATTCTAAACTCTTGTTTTTTTTTACCAAACTCTTATTATATGTGTAACAATTGCATGGGGGATTTTACCCTAACTCATAAAGTCTAAACGGAATCAACTACTCAATAACTGGTTTAGATCAAGTTCAGTTCTATACATAATCTTCATATTCCAAAATACTTAAAGAATTATATTGTATCAGAAAAAATAAATAAAGATAAAAATTATATCGCAAAAAAGGAAGTTATTACTGATATAAGATAAATATGCGAAAGAATCATAAATATGCAAAGAATTTTAGAAAGAAAGATAAAAGAAATTATAATACAAGTTACAAATGACTGATGAAATATATAAAAATCAAAAATAAGTTATTTTGTGTGGATAGTGCTGGTGAACTCCACATTGTTTTTACACTTTTTTATCAAAATTTTGGTACATACAATTAGATAGAGAGCAGTATCACTATCCTTTCTTACTTAACGTCTTTGTTACATCGTTAAAAAAAAATTCTAGGAAAACTTAATAAGAAAATCGTAATAAGGTAAAAATATTACAATCACACAAGTTTCTCCTTCGAATGATTATTATGTCATTTCACAGATCCTTCTAATGGCACATTCTAATGTTATGAATATGTTTTTTAAATACCAAAATAAAAAGTGATTTTGTGAAAAAGTCTGTATCATTAACGACAGATTCTCAACACATATATACATAAAATAATAGTAATTGTACATAGGTAAACTATTGATAATTTTTGACGAATTTTCAATGATATTTTTTCTCAGTGTCCTAGTTCAATAGACGATTTCGTTAGAAATTCGTCAGAAATATTCATTGATTAGAGATTTTCGACAGTTTTTTCTGACAGTTTTTCCAGAATCTGTTTTCTTACACTGTACTCGTCCGAAAGAATAGATAATAGATAAATTTTTGAAAGCCTCTTCTTAACTCTGACATTTTCGTTAGTTCTGTTGAGAAGTTTTGCCATTCCCCTGAATATTGAGTCATTAACATCAAATCTCATCAATTTGTCTTAAAGTTCTGACATGTTGAGTGTCTTAACATGCTCTCCATCGCTTTGTATTTCCCTAGGAGTCTTTCCATATCCAATAAAAGACTATCATGACAGTGAGAACCATCCACTATACAAATATTTTTGTAAACTTAGAACTTGTATATGGTGTATTTCCTCCAACGACTGAAATTTCAGTGAAATTAACATCCTGATCCTTGATCGGCGTTCCATCTTACATTCTTAAGTTAAAGACATTAGTGCTTTTCTTTTTACGGTCGCTGACGTAGCGTCAGCGTCTCGAAATTTACACATCAAAGTCGAGAAAATAAATGGCGGAGAACAAACGAGCTGCCGCTGCGATTACTTTTTACAAGGGTCATCGTGTTTTCCATGACGCTGTGTAAAACAGCGACAGGTAAAGGAGAGATGCGTCTGATTTTAATGGTGGAAAGTATGGAAAGTATGAGAGCTGCGTCTGATTCTCCACATACTTTGGCACAAAATCAGTTATATTTACGGTTATTCACCGCTGCGTCAGCGACCGTGAAAAGAACAGCACTATTGCAAACTGCTGCGGCACCTTAAAGAGTAGTGGTTCTGCATTTCGACTTCTCCTGTGGTTCTCGAACAAACAGAACAAAGATGATACCATAAGTAAAAGAATCAATTTTGTAATGTGTACCGTAGAAAATAGTTTTGATTGATATAACAGAATGAAAAGCAGGATACAGAAATAGAATAGATCATAATCTTACAAAAATTTAAATGTTTTTATTCAAGATAATCACACAACAAAAACCAAGCTTCTCTCACTTTATCTTCTCGAGTTTTGCTTACAAAGCAGCAGCATTTTGCGGCTGCTCGAGCCCGACAGGAGAAGCTGTCCGAAGAGGCTCCTGCAGCTCTGGGTTTATCGGGAACAAATGGCACTGTGCATATTGGCCCATCAACTGGTCCACAAGAACTAAAGCCACCATTGCTTCCACCATTGGCACAGCTACAAGAAGAAAAATAAAATCCAAAATCAAGATCCTGAGCAATAAAAGACCAAATGAATACGATGGTTTCAGGTTTATATAGTAACCTCGTGGAACAACACAAGGATCATGACGTCCACGTGCAATCATCTCAGTTTCTTTCTTATCTCTGGTTACAGTATTTTGCTTCCTCTGCACATAAGCAAACAGAACATCAATGTGTTAATTGATGATTACCAAGCAAACATTGTCTTATGTTCATCACAAACTTACTCCAATTGTAGATGTTGGCTTGAAGGCTACTCTCATGTTTATTATCTCACCATTTGATATCCCTCCCTACGCAAATTGATCAGCGTCACCTTAAACTTTCCAAGAGAGAAGTAGTAGTTTGTTGAGACGTTAAACACAAGACATAACCAACCTGAATTCCACCGGACCGGTTTGTTTTTGTCCGGATTCTTCCGTTTTCATCAGTATAGAACTCATCATTGTGTTCAAGACCAGTCAAGAACGTACCTGGGGGTTCATGGCGTATGAGTTTATACTGCTCAATTAGCTAAAGAAGAGTAAAAGTTTACTTTACATACCTGAGAAGCCACTTCCAAACTCAAAACCCTTTGTTGCAGGTAACGACATACAAGCTTTTGCAAGTTCTGCTTCAAGTTTATCGAAAACCGGTGTTCCAAGCCCCTGTGCATTATAGTTTTTCATTAATCATTCGCTGAAGTTTATAAAATCAAACTTCAGGAAGAAGCAAAGATTAAACTATTTGAATGGTACAAAGAGTTCCTACACGTGGAGCATTCCTAACGATGCAGGTCACAACACCACCAACAGAGTTCCCTTTAGTCCTCACAGCATCAATAGCAGCTATCATCTTTTCAGCATACTCGGGATTAGGGCACCTGACGATGTTGTTTTCTATCTGGAAGACAAACCAAATGCGATAAGACTATTACTGAAAGAACCTTCATAAGAATGGCAACATTTAAGTCACAGCAAGAAATCAGTTCACAGAGATGCGCACCTGTTCAAGCGTCAAATTCTCGTGGTCTACTAAATCCTCTGGAAGTACAACCTGGTGGACTTGAGAGACATAGGCAAGAATCTGGAGACACGAAAAGGTAAAAGAGAAAAACGTAAGCAAATCAAGAAGCAAATCCTTGAAAGAGTTGCAAGAATCTGTTGAAAATTGGGTTCATGAGTTAAACTACTAAGGGGCATCCTCTTTCTAAGTATAGAAAAAAAAAAGAGTGATGAAAGATTGATACAAACGTCAGAAAGGACATAAAGAATTTGATGTTTATAGGTTCAAGAGCAGTGCTATTTGCAGAATCAGAAAGTAAACACACCTCAGTTCCTGCAAATTGCTTCAAAATTTTCTTGGCCAAAGCTCCAGGAGCAACTCTTCCAATGGTCTCTCTTGCCGAAGATCTTCCACCACCCTTGAAAAAAGAATTACATTCCAAGTGAGTAGAGGCAAACGATACCTTCAAATTCTATGAAAACGTTACCAAGAAAGTAAACATATAAACAAAAAGAAAAAGTTGTCACCTGTACTGATCTGACACCATACTTCATGTCATAAGTTGCATCTGCATGAGATGGCCTATAGGCAACCGACATTTCACTGTAATCCTGAAATTCCAGCGAGTCTCTCAAAAGTTACAATCTATAGAAAATCTCCAAGCTTCCTAATCTATTCTGCTTTATTGTCTTTCCTAATGCGAATAGCAAACATCGAGTACACAATATATATGCATAGTGATGTCAGAAGCTTACAAGTCCTCTCTGATCTGTGTTAGGCACAAACACATGGATAGGTGTTCCTGTGGTCATTCCTGCATTGTATGTATGTCCAAAGTTAGAGCAAGGGTGAGGATCCAAAACCAAACTCAATCTGTTAAAAGCACACCTTCGGAGACTCCAGAAGATATCCGGCAAGTATCAGTCTCTTTTCTAGGAGTCGTGATCCGGCTCTGACCGGGCCTCCTGATAAAAAAAAAGCAAATCAACTTTAAAAGATCATTTTCAAAATAAAAGAAAAAAAGGATAATAAGAGCTTTGTTCCTCACCTCCTATCAAGATCGAATTGCAAATCAGATTCAGAGAGTGGAATCCGAGGAGGACAACCATCGATTATACAACCAACACCTCCTCCATGTGATTCTCCAAAGGTGGAAACCCGAAAATGAGTACCGTATGAGCTCCCAGTAGCTTGTATCTCTGCCAAATTCACAAACCCAAAACTCATAAAGCTTTCAACTTTTTTTTTTATCTCTCATTTTCTAATGGAAATGTAAATCAATTTCAATCACTAAAAGGCAACGTGGGTTTCCCTAAAGATTCAAACTTTTAACCATTCAAAGAAAATAGAAAACTCACGGAGTTTCTTCTTGGTTTGGGTTCGGATTGAGATCTGAACGGCGGGAGACGAGAGACGACGGAGCTCCGGAGAGAGAGAAGAAGAACCGGGTTTGGTGGATCCGAGAAGGGATTTGGATGTGAGAGAAGACGCCATGATGATCGTCGAAGCAGAAGAGAAATGAATGAGAGGTAGGTTTAAAAGGAGGAGGAAATAGAGTTGGTGGGGGTTGGTGGCTTTGTCTTTTGGTCTTCTTCTTTTTCCCTCTGCAACTGGAGGCGCAAATGCAATCCTCCACCTACCAACACTAACCCAAACGACAAGAACCAAAACCATTAAACAACGTTTTTCTTTTTGTTTGGAATCTAACCGGAACTAAATCAAACCATCTTAAGTTCCGGTTACCTCTGGTTTTAGATTTATCCCCTTCTTATTATTTGAGAAAACTTTTGAAAAGAAACATTTACTTCATGTGTTTATTACAATCATGTCATTTTCTACGTGGCAACTCCAGAAGCCTTTTCACCCTTTAAGTTAAAAGACCTTAGTTAATTAGAGTAATTACACAACATGCCATTGATATAAATATACCATATACGTATACACAACATGCCATTGATATAAATATACATGTATGATATAACAATTGATATAGCAATAGGTAATGGTACATTTACTCCTCGCATATAGTGAACTACTATTAATTAATAAAACATGCATATAGAAGGCTTGTGTTACATGTTTTTGAACGATTTCATTTTATTGTCTACTGGGCATATATTTAAATTTATATTTTATATTTTAAATTTTCCTATAGAACGATTTTGTTACATTTTTTTGTACGATATATTTTATGTATATATATATATATATATTCTAAATATTGTAAATGTAATATGTAATATAAAACATGCATATAGAATGATTTTGTTTCATGTTTTTGTACGATTTATTCAAAATATATTTTGTTACATAAGTATAAATAAATATCGCAAATGCTATCACCTTATTTCATAATTCCTTATTGTCTACTGGGCATATATTTAAATTTTAAATTTTAAATTTTATATTTTAATTTTTTATTCAACATGCCTATAGAACGATTTTGTTATATGTTTTTCTACGATATATTTTATATTTTATATTTATTCAAGAAGAGGATATTCGTGTCTCATCAGAAAATTAAAGGATTTTCAGTTTCCTTTATATGCATTTGTAGTATTAGTTGTGGCTACAATTATGTTCAATCAAAATTAATGGCCGAATCTGCATGCATATTTCAGTTTCCCTTATATTCATGCATAATATCAGTTTCCCTTATATGCACGAACCATTTGTTGTTATTGTATTCAAATATTGAATGAATATATTTCATAAATCGTCGAATATTAAACCAGACGACCCACTTTTACACACAAAGTTAATATTGAGTAAGTTCAGTCACGTATTTTTAGTAAGTAAATCTCGGATTTTTTTCATTAGGTGAAAGGTTTAATGGTTTCTTTCCGATTGAATGTCAATCACCTATATGTAATATTCTGAATTAAATGATATACCCATAATATTTGAACTTGCTTTATAGACAAGCGCAAATCGTTCTTAATATACTAAAATAAATGCTACTTAAACATATATAACTCGTATTCTATACGTCCATTCAATATTCACACAAACAAGAATAAACATACAGATCTTCTATGGCTGCCATGAACCTTATATCTGAGTTGAAGCCTTTCAAGAACCTCTGGAAGGTGCAAGTCAAAATTGTCCGCCTTTGGAAACAATTTCAATTATTATATCACTAGGATAAGACCCGCGTCTTGCGCGGGATGAAGTTATTATTTTTATTATGTTTTGGAAAATGAAACAAAAGTTCTGTTTCATCTAGATTAAGGATGTTCAATCTGGATATCGGGTTTCAGTATTTTGGTTATTAAAATATAACTACTATTATAAATCCATATTTACTTCCGTTTGATTTTATTTATATAATGGTTTTCAGTTTATTCAATTTTATACTAAAATACATCATTATTTAGTTTGAAATCATATTATATATTATAAAAATAAATAATATGATCATATTTAGAGTCATATTGTCAAAAAGTCATTTACTAAAAAAATATTATATATTTAACTAAAAGATAAAAAACAAAAAAAAGGCTTCTATGATCTAATAAAATGATCAAATCTAGAATTAATATCAAATCTCTAAATTTTAAAAATAAAAATAAAAACAAAACATAAGCATGAAAGAAAAGTTTTTATATTCTTCCATATTTAATGTTCATCAAATTAATATGTCTTCAATTGAACACAACTCTGTTTGTTTAAAGATTAAAAAAAATTGTAAAGAATTTCAACTAATTGTTGTCCATCAAATTTATAATTTTTACTTCAATTTAGTTTTTATTAAAAAAAGAAAAAAAATCAAAAAAGAAGACGAAGAAAATAAGAAGTCTCAGTTGCATTAAATTGTTAGTTAATTATATTTCAAGTGATTCAAGTTATTTACAAATCATAATTATAGTTCAACTCATGTAACAAATAAATATACATATTTACATGTTTCAGTTTAATCGATTATAAATCAAACCATATCCAAATCTTACGGTTTTTATAAAATCACATACATTCAGTTTGTATGGTATATACCAAAAATAACCATATTATCGATTGTGTTAATATCTTTAAAAAATAGAAAATTAAAAAAAAAGAACTAATATATTTAAATCATTGATAACAAAAATTTTCAATGTGAAAACTTTAATACGTTTATAATTTATAAATGTTCTTGAAAATTCATTGAAATTTTTGAAATTAAAATAAGTATGTAATCTTATATGGTATATAGTTTAATATATATATATATATATTATTTTTTATTATTGAATGATACTTTTTACTCATATGGTTTTAAAATCATGTGTGTCTTTTTATAATAAAAATGTTAAACTTTTGATCATTAATTTTTAACATAATAATTTTAATAGTTTTAGTCATTTATTCTTGGTTTTTTTAAATTTCAAAATATAACATATACGAAAAAAATCTAAAGTTCAATTTTATAGCTAATTTGATTGTTTGATTTATTTTAATAACATAAAATTAAATAAAAATAATGGAGGAGATACCAATTGTTATCAAATATTTATTATTAGAAACATTAATTGTCATATATATATATATGTCATTTATGGTAATTACGTAGATTTTATTTAAGGAAAGAAAATAAAATAGTAATTATATCTAGCAGGACCATCATAAATGCTTCTATCATAAATATCATATCATATAGTTTGACCAACAAATATATCTAGCGACATATAAAAATCGAATGTGGACCTACTTATTTTTCAATTGAATGTAATTGACTACCTAATTGAGTGACACGTAAGCATGGACTCTTTTTTAATTATTACGAAATTGGGGTTACAATTTTTCAAATGTTTCTCAATTAATATATAGGGGATGTTTAATTTTTTATTTATTAATTTATTTTAATATACTTTTTTCTCATTATATCATGTTTTATTTTTCTATGTTTTATTATCCTATTAATTATTTTTATTTATTTTCTACTGTTTTTTAATAGACGATTTCTTTACTTTTTTGTATCATCATATATCTATAAGACAAACATATATATAAGACAAAAAACTATATTCTATGAATCATTGCTTCGTTTCACAGCTATACTAATTTCTCATTATATGACTATATGATTTTTATTACTGATTCACATCCACTATCTATTTTTAGTTAAACAAATTAATATACCAAATTATTGTTCGATCAAAGTCAAAATCATCTCACTCCGCGTAAGGCGCGGGTCAACACCTAGTTATAATTTATTTAGGCTTTTTATTGTTCTTATTTTCCCTTTTAAAGTATTTTTCATCTTATAATTTATTTCATCTCATATCTGGATTGTGTATGATTCGGAACTCAGTATAACTAACTTAGTAGAACTTAATATTATGCAGTATAACCAGTAGAACTTAGTTGAACTTTGGTATAAGTAACTCAGTAGTAGTATTCAATAGTACTCAATAATATTCAATAATACTCAGTATAACTTAGTATAACCATTATAATCAGTATAATTCAGTATAACTCAGTATAATTTGGTATAACTACATTCAGTAGTTCTTAGTATAACGCAGTATTACCAGCATAATCCAGTATAACTTAGTGTAACTCAGTATAACTAAACATCAGTATTACTCAGTAGAACAAAGTATGACTTAATACAACTATGTAAAACTATACAATGCAATGTAATATCTAAAATTTGAAAATTCGAAAAATTCAAATTTTGAAAATTTTGAAATTTTAAAAATTTTAAATTTGAATTTTTATTTAAATAAGAATAATTTCAAAAATAAAAAGGGTAAAATCGGATTTTCATATTTCATTAAAGCAATAGGGGCATAGAAAATTTGAGAGGTCCTTAGAAGATTTTCTCTACTATATATGGGGGCAATAGAGCAATTAACTCTAATAACACATGTAGATTGCATAAAAGAACAAAATAACACTTGGCCATTGAAGGTGAAGTAGAATTACTTCAGCCCTCCACTGTTGACTTTGCTGAGCTTCTCTACCTTGAGCTTCAACCTTGGTAATATTCTTAAGATTTCACCTCCGTGAAGCTTTGATTTGGTTCACCGAACAGACCCAAAAAGTGACTGAAATTTTCAAAGTTGTACGGTTATAAAGCCCGGAAAAATTGATACAACTTTTCAAATTTACATTTAAATGATAACCATTTTCATGAATATTATTAGTTTATTATGAAAATGATAGAATTAACCATGTTTAATAATTCCTTATAAAAGTTTATAAACTAAACTCTATCTCCTAAATACTAAACTCTAAATAATAATTATAAAATACTGAACCAAATGTTAGACTATTTTTGAAAAAGATTATTTGAGTATTTCAAGTAATTTCTCACCAAACAGAGTTTGGTAGAAAATTGAATTTAAATACCAACTAAATTTTTATTACCAGTTTAATACATAGACTTTTCATTTTTAGTTTAAAACATTAAGTAAATTTATTTTCATAACATTAATGTATAAGTTTCAAAATTATACACATTTAGCAGTATTAATTTAAAACTAGAGTTTCACCCGCACATCCGTGCGGATATATTTTTTATTTTATAAATTTATAACTAAATTTTTTAAATACATAATTTATATTTTAGTTTTAATTATAATTATATATAATAATGAAATAAAGAAATACTTATTCTATAAAAAAATATTAAATTTTTTTGGTAAGATTTTGTTAGATATATTCAACAGATTTTGTTNAACTAGAGTTTCACCCGCACATCCGTGCGGATATATTTTTTATTTTATAAATTTATAACTAAATTTTTTAAATACATAATTTATATTTTAGTTTTAATTATAATTATATATAATAATGAAATAAAGAAATACTTATTCTATAAAAAAATATTAAATTTTTTTGGTAAGATTTTGTTAGATATATTCAACAGATTTTGTTATATTCAAATTTGTTTATTATTAATATCCTAATTAATTATTAAGATATTTTGAAAATAATATATATTTGACTTGTTAATGTAACAATCAAAAATGTCAAATAAAATAATTAATGATATAGTCCAACATGACTTCTAAATAGTAGATAAATTTGGTACTTCTCTTTTAATAGAGAAGAAGCTTTACTTATTAATTTATAATTTTATCTAAAAAGCATTTAAGAATAAACAATAATAAACCTAAAATATAGAAAATCTAAAAAACCTTCAAAAATTCAAAGTATCTATATTAATTCATATTTAGATTAACTTTATTATTACATTGCTGTACACAATAAATAATTGATCACTAGAGCTTGATCCGCGCGTGCGAGATTAGTTTTTATCTTTTTTTTTATAAATTGTTAATATTATTTATAAACATATACATAGGTTATTTATATATTTTAGGTTTCGACGAACCTATCCCGGTCTGGAAGAATCCCACTCGAATCATGTCCAAAAATTTATAATATCTGAATAGAGTTGAATTTTAAATTTAAAAATCCTGATACTCAGAAAAGTGATTTGTATTTGAACGTGTACATGAATGCTCATGTTTAACTTATTATGTAAACACAAATAATTTTTTGTTGACCATTTTGAATTCTTGTACTAATGAAAACATTTCCTTTAAATTTGTGAAATTATTATAAAACGTAAAAAATGCCGTCAAATTATTATAATAACTAATGAAGTAGTTTGAAATAGTAAAACAAAATGTAAATAATATCATAAAACACGTAAAAATAGATAAGTTTTGTTTTGTACTATAAATGTTGTCAAGTTATTTGGAAATTAGCAATTAATGAAGTATTTAAAATGAGTGAAAATAGATAAATAAAATATGTAGCAAATCTGTTGAAAATAAAATTAGTTTTATTTTTTACTTTAGTTTTAATAATATAGACAAAAGTGCCATATACACAACCCATATATGTGGTAACAATTTTCGTTTTAGCCTATCAAAAATCTATTATATTAAAAGAGAAGTCATGACTTAATTCATGTGTGATTTTTTAGTTTGGTCCATTTTTAGAAATATTATATAAATCATTACATAACATCATTATAATATATTTTTATATCTTTAAATTTTATTTGAAATACAAATAAACAATTTTAAAAAGATTCTGATAAAATCTTTTAAAAATATTTTAGAATCTTTTCAATATATAGTTTCAAAACTATTTGATTAAAATTTTAATTATCATAAATATAATTAAAATTTTAACTCATTTTTTATTTATAAACTAAAAATTAAAATTATGTAAAATACTTTTAACAATATCCCAAAATTTTGTTTATGTATTATGTAGGTCCAACTTAATTTAATTTTTACATATATTTCAAATTTAGAAATAAATAAAAATTAAATTAGTAATGTTACATAATATTTTTTTATAAAAAAATTGTTACAAAAATACAAATTTATAAATTTTAAATTAATAATATTATAACCCACATAAATATTATTATAAAATTAGATAGTATACAAAATCAAATTTTATTTATTTATTGATAAATTTTATTTTTTAATATATGATGTTTTGGATCATTGCAAAGATTAAGAAATTTACATTTTCTTACAAAATATTTTTAAAGATATAATTTTAAAATCATTCAACTAATTATTAAAAAAACAGTAAAATTTTATTGGTTAAATAGTTTCCAATAAAATTAAAAGTAACCTTAAAACCTCAAAATATATTTTTAAAATCTCAAAACATCTTATATTTTGAAACAAAATAAATCTTTTAAAATATCATTTAATTTGAAACGGACAGAGTATTATATAATTTCAAATATTATAACCGCACGGTTGTGCGGGTCGAAATCTAGTATTACTTTAATAAACAACATCATATAACTGATTGTCAATTTTAACTAAAAGATAATCTATGTCCCCCTTCATGATTTTGACGAGATGCTATCTTCTATCTTATGACCGAGACTATTATGGAGTTCGCATCATCAGTGTGTCCATGTATCTCAGCACGTTGACCAATTCTGGTTTTGGTATGAAGAAATTAGGGATATCTCACCATGTCATACAACAATTCCCTCGGCTTTGTCTATGGGTCGATGACGAAATCTCCCATAGTTCATTCCTCATGCGTCCTTTCCTGTTAAAATTTGATTCAGGAATCTGAATCTTCTTCCCAGTTGAGCATGTGTTCGGGACAAGATGTTCTCCATGATTCTGCAATGGTATTGAGTTAGCTTTTTGTATAGGACCCCGTCGAGCCTCATGCTTCTCTTGAAGGCAGATATAGTTGTGGAAGCGTGGCATTGATAGGTCATGAATTTTATTCATTTTCAACTATGATTTAGATATGTTTTTGAAGTCTTTCATATGCAATTGGAGTCTTTTTTAGTCTTTACAGGCTCAAGTATTTGTTCGAAGAAATTGGAGCTTTTGGACCATTTTGGAGCATTGAAGAATGCTCAGCCTGAAGACGCAAGTCGGAGCCAGATTTTAAACACAGAATCGATCGATATAACACCCTGTGCATCGATCAAAGACACTTACATCCACGAATTTAATGATGATTTTGGGAAATTACAAGTTTTGCCCAGAAGTCTCTCATTTTGCAAAACAAGTCCATGGTCTAATGTTTGACTATTTATTAGACTTTTACTATTTTGTAAACCCTAAGCTTTCATACTCTACTGCATCTAGAAAGCCGTGTTCTACCCTGGAAAGAGAGATCTGAACTTCATAACATAAAAGATCTTGAACTCCCTTGTTTTTTCTTCTATTATTTGTTTTATTGTTTTTCATCTTTTCAAAGTATTATTCAGACCATTATGACTATGTTTCTCATGAATATGCATGAGTGATCTTATTGTTAGATTTAGGTTTTTCATAAGGTTGATCTATGTATTACAGATATGAACTATTGTTAGGAATATCTTAATTATGTTCTTCATCTAGTTTGTTCTTAATGCTAAATTTAGGATTGATCACCCTTAACTTAGATCTTAGGATAAATTGGCATAAGCGACAACTTGGCTTATTACCTGAAACTAAACTAGTATGGTCTAGCGAATTAGATTCATACGAATGTTGTTCTAATGAGTTAGGGAACCTATCAAAACAGCACGCAATGCTTTCTAGAAGTGCGATAGACCGATACTCATATAGAGTAATCGATCAACGCTTGCGAAAGGTGTATCGATTGACATTCATATATAATCATCGATCGACACTTTCTATTGGTCAACATGTGACAGCCGAGATCAATAGATCTAGATTTAGATAATTTAAACATGTGATAGCTGATAGATTATGTATAAGTTTGAGTTCGAGTGATAGCTAATTTTATTACCATTAGATTAAGTTTAAGACATAGTCTAGATTTCATTACTGTAATTGCTAAAAAAAACTCTTCTTCTTACCCTTCTGACACATGTACCTAAGATGAAGAATACGGATTTCGACCGAGCATAGAACGAGGCCTGGAGTAAGATATCGAGCGACATCTCAACAGAAAAATCGAACGATTCTGCACTACCGACATCGATCGATGATGCCCTGCCGGAAGCAGGTAAGCTTTCGCTTACCGATCATGCTGATAAGGAAGTAGCTCTAGAAGAACTGAAAGGTCAACCAAGCAACGCAATTGACCAGATCATAAATGAAAAGGGGACTGAAATCCCTGTTAAAACCTATTCAATTATGAATAAAGATGAGGAAATAAAATTGTGGGAACCGAAATCCACATCGTCGATTTCCGTTTAAATTATGAAAGTTACGAAAACCCTAATTTTCCAGAGGTCTCGGATCTCTGCGATAACCAACAAAAAGTAACCAAACAGATATGGAAAATATGTGAAGACAATAAAACAGATTTATAGGAAAACAGTAAATCTTTATTTCGAATTTGCGTATGAGCATTCTAGAGACAAAAGCATACATGAAGCTTGTCCAGAAACGGGATTACAAAAAAAATCGCATGACGTGGACAGTAAATCCTAACTAGGCTCGCAAACATAACCATCCATGTTGAGAGAAACCTATGTGAGCCGCAGCTCGCTTAGAAATACGAAAAAGACGAAAAAGGTTTAAAGGATTTGGGACTAGACCTTATGAAAGGCAGCCTACGTACCCTTTTCGAGGATCAAGTCGAACATATTTTGGTTAGAAGAATTTGAACAAGAGAACTGCCTGTACGAGTTCGTCTAGTATGAGTGCAAGTCATAGAAACCAAGCTTGTTAAGAATAAAAACTAGGGTTTCCAAGTGCAGAGAGTTATGAGTCTCAAAGTTCTGCTCTCCAAAAGTTCTCAGCATCTCCATCCTAAAGTTCCTTATATACTCCCTTAGAGGTGGTTTTCCTCTTCCCGCTTTTTCCCTCGGCCGAATCTATCTCTTCTGTATATTTTCCATTTTCCTCTGATCTCCGTGTTTATCATCAGAAACTTGACATTTATCTCTATGAAGTTTAACAATTATCTTCTTCTGCAAACAAAAAGAATAGACCGTCATACCGGTTAGGCTCAATTTCTAATAAATCATAAGTGGGTCGTTGGTCTCGTTTAGGCCTTTCTCGGGCCCTTTTTGGACTTGAGCGTTTTTATGATTTCTTGAAAGAACGCTTCAGAAACGACATTGATCCTTAAGAAAACGCAAACTTCTCGTATAAGAGACAGTTTTGACGGTAAAGTTTTGACGGTAACTCCGATCAAGAGACAGTTTGATCGAGGACCGGAAAGGAAGGTTTCGGAACAAGATAAATCAGACTTAGGTTTATTCAGTTGATTCACTTCGCTCGTTAGACGAGATGGATGGATCCACCTTTCTAACAGAGCATAACCAATTTGGAACATTCCAAGTTGATGATAATGTCATATCAGACTTAGAAAAACAAGTAGATTTCATAGGTAGAACAAACCAACGTAATCAGTGCCTAGACTCCTACAATGATAGTTTTACCCAAAACTATGATTCTACCGTAGGATCGCGCCAAGATAGAGAGAAATTCAGAATAAACCAAACCTTCACAGGAAATCATAGAATGGCCACTGACCTGGACGGGAAAATAAATAGTTTATTATATAACATGATTTTAATAACATTAAGCATCTCATTTTAATTCATTCTGATTATTAGGTTGCATAGGTGTATATATTGCATTAGAGTGTTCATTTTCATTAGAGTGAAGTTCATTTGATGATCTTCATATGGCGTACTCTTTCACGATCAACATCTCCATCAAGCTTCAAATCGTCGAGGTCTTCACATGGCGTACTCTTTCACCACAGAATCTTCTTGTCAAGTCGACGGGATCTCAGCTCCTTCTCCGCTCCATCGTCGTGGCTGTGCTCATCGTCGAAATCAAGCTCGCCGTCACGAGCTCCAGATCCGCGTAGAGAAAGCTCGTGAGCTTCAATGGTGGATTTTCTTATATTTCCACCTCTGGCCCTTTATCTTTCAACTATTTACTCGTTGTCCCCAAAACTATTGGATTTTCAGAAAGGACCACCCAATTAAGCCCAAACATTTTGATTGTGCAGACCAGTCCATTCGTGTAGTTCCAGGATTGTTCCTCGGGTTTTGGGTTTTTTCATTCTGGCCCCACAGTCTTGAAATGTGCAGTTTGACCTTTGATGTTCACCATAAACTTTCAATTGTGCAATTCAGACCATGTTATATGCAAATGAACACTCTAATGCAATATATACACCTAATATGCAATCTAATAATCAAAATGCATTAAAATGAGATGCTTAATGTTATTAAAATCATGCTATATCAGTCTACAGCGAGCTAACAAAGATATTTGACAATTTAAGTGAGCATGTTAGGAGATTAGAAAGTCAAGCAGAGACTGCGATAACCATCAAAAGAGAGACATGGCGTCTCCCAGAAATGACTGATACAAATCCAAGACGTCATGTTAGCGCTGTATTACTAAGAAGTGGAAAAAATCTTACTCCAAACATAACAGAAAAATCCACTGTGGATATATCCTCCGAAACAAAGGAAACCAGTAAGAGCAAATCCCAACCGATTCTTCTTGACGATCCTGATCTAGGATTTTCACATGAGAAAAATAGTTCCAACACCAAAAAGGCTGTGGATAGACAAATTGACCTAGAAGAGGAAGAAGAGGAATCGGAGGGCGAGGAAGCAAACGATCGAAATACAATTGACAATGTCAATCGTCAATCCAGTAAAGAAATCGATCGAGAAATAGGTAACAATGTCGAGTGACACTCTACATCCTCTGCTCCTGAACCTTCAACACCTGCCAAACCGGCAATAGAAAGGGTGTATAGAACCCTAACTTCTTTTCCTCCCAATAAGTCTCCATCCAAGCGTGAATTAGATAAGAAAATTTACAATAAAGCTTTCGATAAAATCACGGTAGAAATGCCACTGAGTGATGCCATTAAAGTTTCACCATCTATAAAAAAATATGTAAAGGATATGGTGTCTAAAATTTACCTAACTGCGGAGCACAGCGTCATGATGATTTCAGAGGAAGTAAGTGCAATAATACAGAACGAAATCCCAATCAAAATACCTAACCATGGCAGTTTCATTCTCGAATGCAACATAAATGATAATTTTTTTCTCCGATCTCTTTGCAATCTCGGCTCCAGCGTTAATATGATGCCACACTCCGTTGCAAGATCTCTCAGATACACTGAGTTTACACCAAATCCAGTCACCTTGGTTCTTGCTGATATATCTATTAGAGTACCAAAAAGAATAATTGAGTATGTGCCTATAAAGATTAAAGATTGTCATGTACCAACTGACTTCGTTGTTTTGGAATACAAGCACGAATCAAAAGACCCCCTTATTTTGAGAAGACCATTACTCGCCACGGCTGGCCTAATCATCGATTTAAAAGAAATAAAAATATATTCAAACATTGGTGACATTCCAATGACATTCAACATGGAAAAACTAATAAAGCACCTTTTAATCGATAACCAAGCCTTCTACATAGATGACCTCTATGGGTAGACCAAAGAGTCTTTCGCGGACATATGCTCAGATGATTCCCTAGGAAATGCACTTACTATTACTGAAAAGGAAATGTTTAGTATAGACAATAGAGCTGATGAATACATGCGGTTGATGGAAGTAAGCGTAGAGTCTCAAATATCGATGACGAGGATGACAACGAGTCAAAAATTAATATCGATCGATATTTACAAAACACCGTCGATCGACAACCTTCTTCTCTAGATATTTTGAGCGCAGAAAAATCCCCCAAGGTTGAATTAAAACAATTACATGCGGACTCAAATATGACTTTCTTTATAATAACTCATATACCGTGATTGTCAATGCTAACCTATCTACTGGAGAGCTCGCTTTGTTGTTGAACAAGCTATGCAAGCATAGGAAAGCCCTCGGGTATTCTCTCGATGATATTCCAGGTATATCACCGGACCTGTGCATACACCGAATTCATCCGGAGGATGAGTCCAAATCATCTATAGAACCACAAATAAGGCTAAATGTTGGTGTCAAAAATCGTACTCTCGAAATTGACGTCTGCGATAGCTTCTGTAAAAGGAAGATCATTACTTTCCG
>CAKOAT010497376.1:318215-329915 GCA_932364175.1 Eruca vesicaria subsp. sativa
CCCAATCACTCTAATTATCCCCCCCCCCCCCCACTGAGAAATCGAACAAAATGACGATCAGTTTTCATTTTTTTTTCTTTTTTAAGAAAGGGCTATCAGTTTTCAAAATTGCATAGACAGAAGCAGTGCTCTTTCCTCTTCTCCAGCGTTAGACCAAAGATCAAGGTATCATATCCAGAAACCACTTAACTAATTTGTGCGCAATAGGAAGCAAAATCGTCCAGGACCTTGTGGTTGAATGGTAAAATGAAGAGTTTGAAATGTCAACACATTTTAAGTTCTATCCACCGGCCGAGGGAAATTAAGTCATATTGTTCTTGAAAATCTATACGAATATAAGTTTCTACATACAGTTCATTTACATATCTGGAGAGATAGTAATCCATATGATGTACTTCCAATTGGATAATTTAGGTTATTCGAATTAAAATATCAGTTTATTTGGATAATTTTTAATATTTGGAAAAACAATTGGGTAATTTATTTTTTTCAGGTAATTTGATTTTATAAATAGTATTTGTATGATATTTGTTTTTTTAATTATATATTATTAATATTTGTAGATATAGAATTTGTGTTTTTGTCATCGATCTTTCCTTTCATCATCTATCTCGCGACTTGATCACGGACGTTGGTAAATTAGCAAAAAGAACCCTAAGTGGTTTATGTGTCCTGTTTGGGCTAGACATGGGCCTGAGGCCATTTCTTTTCTTAATTAATATAAATTGTGTAGCAAAAAAAAAAAAAAATTGTGTTTTAAAAATTAAGGTACACATTCGGTTTTCAGTTTATTTCCAAGTTTTTGGTCCTAAGAATATAAGATTTGTTCGGTTATTTATACAATTCAGTTAAGTTTTAATTTCATTTTTGTTTGGTACAGTTCAGTTCCTCGGTTCCGGATAAATGCGCTTAGACCTATATAATGTCCTATATACAAATTCATAGAAAAATTATTTAATTTTATAAATATTTCGCATTTCAAAACGCGGATCAAAATCTAGTATCTTGAATATGTGGCAAGTTAGTGTACAACTGTTAGAAGAAATAAACCAGCATCTCTAAGCGCATATCATCAAAATCTAATGTGTATTGGCAAGCTGATGTACAACTATTAGAAGACTGAGCCATACTGGTAGATTATACTATCTTTCTTAGGTTTTAAACACTGTGTTAGGGTCCCATAACATATTAAATCTTACCTTATGAATATAAGGTTATGGGGAATATTGGAAAATGGAACTAGATATTGATAGAATGTGAAATCAAAGGTTAAGAAAATGGCGATAATGTTAGTTTTAATAGCAAAACTTAGTTATTTAAGCTATGAGTAGATGTAACCAATATAATATAGTAAGAGTAGACGTTACATCTACAAAATATTGTAACATCTATGTTTTACCAGGACATGTTAATTAATATGGTGAAACGTGAATAAGCATATAATAGGAAATGCCATATACTAACTTAGAGTATGTTAATATAGCTAGTAGATTGTACAAAATAAATTTATTTGTTAACTGTTAACTATGAGTGGTTTATATAAGCATCTAAAATTCTAAATCATTTTAATAAACTTAATAGATATTAATAGAGATTAATTAATTTATTAAATGTATATGAACAGCTAATATAATAGGAGTAAACAAGTGTTAGTTATCATGGACTGATGGTAACATCAGCAACAATACGTTAGTACAGGAACATCTTTTGCGGGGAATGATGAGAAATAGTTGGGAAAATTCATCATATTTGTGTATATAAGCGTTATGCCTTCAAGGGTCAAGTCACTACTTAATGATCTTGTGTCTTGACAATAAGCTTTACATGATAAGCGATAAGGGATTCAAGGTGATATGGCCCAACCTCTACTATAAGTACTCTGAAAGCCTCTCCAGATCCTTCTTTGTAGTTTGAGTTGATACAGCAACATAATCTTATATATAGAGAAACAGTGATTGTTGTACAGAGAGACATCTACAGCTTCACCATTAGAACTATAAGATTTTAACTAACATGTCTCTCTAACTTTTGTTTTGTGGGTTAAATAATAATTTACACCTTTTTAGGTCAAATAACAATTTTCTCACTTTTGTTTTGGTCAAATTATGGGGGTGATTAGTTAAATTTTACCTAGTAACTTTATCTTTAATTTTTATCACTACCATATAAATCAAATCACCAATCATAATTTAAATATTTTTTTATTTAAAGTTAAAAATAATAAAAAGACTATACAAGCCTTATTTTCTAAAGTAAAAAACATTGCTCTAGGATTTATGTAGAAATCTATCTTTTTATATTTTTCTCATTTAATATTTACAGTTACATTTGATACAATTACATCAAAAAAAAATTATAGACTACGAGGGCGCTTGGCAGGACTATAGCTGTAAAAAAATTAATGTAGAATTTAATCGGTAATTTTTTGATGTAGCTGTAACAATGTATATGTAGAAATTAAATAAGAAAAATATAAAAAGAAAAGATATTCTTACAACAATCATACAATAATAATTATTTGTTTTAGAAATTAAGATTCTTACAACCATTTTTTTACTTTAGTTTTAAAAAGTAATTAAAACATAATTAGTGATTTATATAGCTGTACATAAAAAATTATAGTTACAGCCCAACCAATCAACCCCTACATTCTACAATAAAACCTTTAGAGTTATAAATCCAACCAACCTCTCCCAGTATCTTGCCTTATATTTGTTTTGTGGATCAAATAATAATCTACATCCTTTTTGTGGGTCAAATAAATAATTTATCTCCTTTTTATGGATCAAATAATAATCTACCTTACTTTGTTTGGATCAGATAAAAATTTGCTTCCTTTTGTTGGTCTAACAATCATCTATCTCATTTTTGTTTTGGTCAAATAAAAGTTTAGCTACCAAGTTTCACAAATCTATTTTGTGCATGATATCTCAAAACCTCCTACTATGAGAGCTCTAAAAGTCTCTCCACTTTCCTTTTTATAGTTTGAGTTGATAAAACAACATAAACGGTTAATTAAACAACAAAATGAATTACAATAAAGTCTCTCCACCTTCTTCTCCTCCCTATTCACATGTTTGCTTTGGTGCGTGCCAAAGATCAATGGAGTCCCCTCAGAGACGTCAAAGATCCTTCCATCATAAAGATCGGTCAATTTGCAGTCTCCGAGTTTGACAGACTAAGCACATGTAGAATGAAGTTTGTGACAGTTGTTAGCGGTGACTTTTGTTTCCCCCCTCCGGTGATAAAGGTTACAAGCTTGTGGTGGTGCTATTGATGGTAACACCTGGGGTAAATATTGCTTGGCGTTCAAGTAACTTGCTGATACTAGTTCGATGGAGCATAAGTGTGCTTGAAGATTATTAAAATATATGTAACCATGGACCAAATCAGTCTGGTTTTTGTGTACCAATATAAACCAGATGTTGAAAGAAACTTTGTATAAATAACACAAGTCTATAATCAAACTTTCAAACAAGGCCAAGTTTATAATATTAACTAATACATGTTAAAAGAAAGAGTCTCAGTGATCAAGAAAACAACTGTGAAAAACATCAAAAGATACTTGGCCTGCTGTGAGTTCTCAGATACGTTGGTAGAATAAGATATACGCCTCAGAACGAAGAACTTCTTCAAAAGAAACCTGTCTTACAAAAGAATCGCTTGCACGATACCATATGTATGAATCTCTCTTCTCATCATGGTCTCCTCTTATGTACGCAACATAGTGACCTCTTCCCATTGTCCCTGAATGCTCCACTATCCCTGCCAACATGTAAACCGGCTGGTCTTCTTCTTCTTCTGTCCCCCTACAAAAAAAATAAAGAGAAAATAAGCAAGAGAGTGTCTGCTTTCTTATTAAACTCGCTAGAGAAAGAAAGAATGAGCATGCATTTACCTAGAGTCCATATCCATATATAGGCCAAGATCGATAAACTCGTTGAAACCAATATGGCCACTTAACTTGCTTAGCCTTCCGAGAGCATCTTGGCTAAACCTTTTGAGATGAATGGTCAATACAGGTGGTGCCTTGTTTACAAGTACTCTTTTACTTGCAGGGCTTCTTACTATCACTTCCTCTGAATCCACTGCATCACCATCATACATGGTCTTCAAGTTTATGAAATGGTTGAATAGATCATCGTTAAACTCATCAAAACCATTTTCATTCATCCATCCATATCCAAATCTATCTCTCTTTTCTCTCAAGCGTTGGAGCTTTAGGTTATTCGAACAGTTCTCACAGTGCCAGGCATTGTCTTTTGACAAAATCTCAGGCTTGGTGAACAGAGCCAGACAGCTTTCTACAGACACTGGTGAATCCGAATCATCAAGAACTTCAGCATCAAAGTTGCTTCTGATATCCATAAAACCAGCTTTATAAACTTTGGCTTTAGTTGGTGGTCCAAATAATGGTCCTTCAAATACCTCAGGCTTTTCAAATAACCGGTGACTGCCAGCACTATCTATCTTTTGTTCACGGTGGCTGCTCACAAATGATGAGGGAGCTTCACTCACACATTCCTCAACTGTTTCATCATTACAAAAGACGTTAGGCTCGTCCAAACACCAGCTAAAAAAGTCATCATAATCTACGGTTTTTTCATGTTGGCCGCTCACATCCGACAAGGAAGCCTCACCCTTGTCTTCTGAAACTGCTTTATCATCTTTACAAAACATAGGCAGAACTTCACTCACAACTGACAAGGGAGCTTCACTCTCACATTCCCTAACTGTTTTATCATTACAGGGGACGTCAGGCTCGTTAAGGATAACATAATCAATGGTTTTGCCATGGTGGCTGCTCATGAGTGACGAGGTAACTTCACTCTCACGTTCCCTAACTGTTTTATCATTACGGGAGACATCAGACTCGTTAAGGTCAACATTATCAACGGTTTGTTCATGGAGGCTGCTCACGAGTGACGAGGAAACTTCACCCTCACGTTCCTTAACTGTTTTCTCATCACATAAGACGTCAGGCTCGTCAAAACACCAGATAATAATGTCATCATAATCTACTTTTTTTTCATGGTGGCCGCTCACATCTGACAAGGAAGCCTCACCCTTGTCTTCTGAAACTGTTTTATCATCTTTACAAGGCATAGACAGAACTTGAGAATCTGCAACCAGTAAAGGAATCTCTTCATCAGCGAACGGGTTTGTAGATGAATAATTCTGGCTAAAATCAGGATAACCCCACACTTGAGCGTCACTAATCTCTGCTGATATACCACTTGAAGCTGTGTCATTACTACACTGCACACCATGTACTAGCGTTTCTGTGCTACCTACAAAAGTCTGATCAGCTACTTCAGGCTGTGTTAGTGAGGCAGTATCACTAACATCACCTTGTGAAACCAAATCGGTCTCACCAAAAGCTTCGAACCAAAAACTATCAACTTCTTCCGTATCATCTTGTGTTGCAATTTCAGGGACCTGCTTATTGTCAAGTGTCATAGCTGATACAGGTTCTGATGAATCTTTGCTGTCTGCAACATTCTTAAAGACATTTGTTGGTGGAAATTTAAATCTCTCTCTCTGAGAGAAGGTTTGTTTCTTACTTGGAGGAGGTTTCTTGGAGGGAACAGGTAAAGAGAGATCCAAAAAGGGTTCATAAACCTTTGAGGAGTGTCCACATTCCAAACAAGAAATGGTGCTTGAAACTTCACCACCGAATACAGAATCTACGAGAGTAGGTTTCTCACTGTCATCAGAAGCGTCAAGTTTTTTCCTTAGGCTTGATTCTTCGATGCTCAAACCATCCAGCAAACACCTTAGCAGCTCGTGACTGTCATGCTGCTGAAATCCCCTAAACTGAGGAGCCTTAGAACATAGGACACCAAAAAGGGCGCTTGGGTATATCACACGATTGAACAAGTTTGCTTCTGATGTTGCTTCTGTGATTAGTTCCTTTAGAGAAGAAACTAGAGGCCCGTCACAACAGAGATCCTCTTTTAACAAACGGTCACGTAACTGATCCAAAGAAAGAAGGTTCTGCAATACAGAGTTAAAGAAACATGTGTTCCCAAGGTTAACTAAACCTCTTACAGCATAACCTTTGATCTCAGCAGAGATACTACTTGAATATGAATCTTCAGCCTCAGTTTTATCAGAGTAAGTGCTTGAAGATCGTTCTTTAATCAGTTTCACAGCTTCTAGTAACAAATCAATCTTCTCACCATTCTCTTCTTTCTCAAAAGGGAGTAGTGACTGGCACGAGAAACACCATCTTAAGCAAGTGTATTCACATTGAATCACTATAGGGTGACGCGTCAACCTGAAGTGACGCATGACATGACTCTGAGCATCAGTTGGCAAACCATCACCTGCACAGATATACTGGCCACATTCCAAGCAAAGCCAAATAGCTTTCTTGGCATTAAAAGAAAACCTATTAACTTTCCCTTCACATCTTCTCTTCATGTGCAATCCTTCCTTGCATTCTCCACACTTGATTTGTTCACAAGCTTTCATCTTTTCCAACAACCTATCCATATCAACACATTTTTCAAAGTGGACACAAGATCTTCTTTGTTCCATCACTGTCACAACCTCATCTGTCTCTGCGCTTTGCGTAGTTACCTTCCTGGAGAACTGTTTCCCACATGGAGGAGGTCTACCTTTCTTTAACTGCTTCCCCATTCCTTACTAATCAGAAAAAAAAAAACAATTTGTACATAAAAAGTGCTAGCTTCATCAGTATAATTAATCAAATACATCATAAGAGATAATACAAACAGAGAAGTATCACAAGAACACAAATATAAACAGTAAAGGAATGACCTTTACAAAATAATTAGTAAAGATACAAACTTTAAAGACTACACAACTAAAGATCCAAACTTTATAGAGTCTAAACCTTACAGAGGTCTAAGACAACTGAGTTTGAGACTTCTTTTACTTAAATAATCAAAAAACACCAAACACTATTACTACTCAACTAGAACTTAATGGCTTAATAACAACCAAGAGAAACACAGATGCTCTACATAAGTATCTACAGGTTCTGTGAGAACGAAACGATGTTCGAAGATTGTGATCTAACCTTATTCAGGGTTTTGTAAAAGAGAATACAAAAGGGTTTGTAAGAAGTTTATTTTTTTTGTTCCCCTTGGGGAAAGAGAGTCGACGAAAGTATTTATAATCAGCGGGACAAAGAGAGAGAGAGACAGGAAGCGAGTCAAACAGACAAAGGGAGATGCACAGAAAATATAAATATTTTTGAGTTTTTAAGTTAAAAAAAAAAGTAAAGCTTTAATAGAATTAGGAGATTAAAAGGATGAAAATTAAATATTTCGGAAAGTAATATGCAAAATTTTTGTAAATTTGGAATATTTTATTTATTTAGTCATAGATATCATAAGAGATTTGTGACCAATAAATTCATAATCTACTAGATGTTTATCCGTGTATATAAACCTATCCATTTATAATTATTTTATAGTGATTAATTTTTTTTTTTTTTTGAAATTTTTTATTTATTATATTTTTTGTGAAAAAATATTTTGTACACTATCTATACTATTATTTAAGAATCAATTTTGCTGATTTGTCATACTCCCCATAATTTTAGGATAAATTATTAATTTAACTAATATTATTATTTAAAATCAGTAATTTTGCTGATTTGTCATATTCTCCATAATTTTAAGATAAATTATTAATTTAATTAATATTATTATTTAAATCTTATTTAATATATATTTATCATGATATATACCAATAATAACAATAATTAGATGAAGAAGTCTCGCTGAGGACAAATAGTTTTCGTTTTGGTTTAATCGTTTCATACTCTCTTTTTCCATTCCTTTACTTTCTGGTGAGTGCACACAACCATACACAGTAGGTTTCTTACGTAAGTTGTTCTTTTTGTCACACATAAAGTATGCTAATGTACTTATTTGAATCTGGTGTGCTTTTTTTGTGTTGGTAGATTGATGATTTTAAGTTTTTAACATAGCAAAGAAGGAAGAGGACATTGGGTTTTATGCTGGATTTGTTGGTGAGCCGTCTTCATATTGTTTTTTTTTTTTGCTGTTGATAACAAGTTCTTGACCACCTTAGACTATTTCAAGTGTTACAATGTAAACTTTATCGGACTCACAATATCTATTTTTGAAGGTTGCTCTTTCATCTTCATAGGAATTGCGTCAGTGTTAGTAATCTTTTACATTTTTGATTATTTAATTTTTCTTTTTTTTTGTTTCTTATCTAAACAATGCTTAAATTTTTTTCTTGTGATTACAAATTGAAGTTAAGATTAAAATCAAAGCATTATTGAAAATATATGTAATAAAAATGTAAGTTGTATATATAGTTATGCTAATATAATATATTTTAAATATTAACCAATTATATTGTAGTTTTTAGATTTTTATTTGTATCAAAAAGATAGTATAACTTTATACATTTTTACTCATTTTGTCATATTAATTAAAAATTATTACATACAACAATTTTTATTTATAAATTACGTATTAAAGTACAATTATTTTGGTATTGTAAATTTATTATTAAAATGTGTATAAAGTTTAAAACTATAATATTCTTGAAACATAGAGAGTATATATAAATCCACACAAGGTGCGAATCACCATCTAGTATTTATTATATATAAATGTCTTAGAAGTAATTCAGTATTATCTTTTTAATTATATAAAATTAAGAATTTTACTTGATTAATATGTATATGTGTTTTATGCTTTTTAACTTTTTATTCAAATATTTTTTCATATAACAACACAATATATTTAGAAATTATTTTTTTTATTTTAAAATATATTTTTTACTTTGAATAATATCAAATCAAAGACCTTGAATAATGCTTCTTATTATTGATTTTAATTATATTTCTAATCAAAAATTAAAATTCATTTTTATTTTGTAGTTCATTTTTATATTTTATTCATTAAAATATAAACGATATTAAACATTTTAACTTTCGACATCACTTCACAAATAATAATATAGATAGAATATATAATATATTAAGAATAATTAACGGATATTAAAACTTTGTTTAAGATTATTAGCCAAATCTGCAATTTGAACATCAGAATTTAAAAATTATAAGCTGCAAAAATATATATATTCAAATATTATTGCATTTTTTATTTGTTTTAACTTATTTTGCTACATAAAAAAAACGACCAGTTAATAGAGAAAAAGACAGTTTGTTTCTCTCCCCCTTTGTTTGGCGACGTCAATGGCGATGGTGGGAGAAGAAATTCTCTAATTATTCAAATCTAATCTAATCAAGATCAATTTCTATATTATATTCTCTTTTTTTATTCTTCTATTTCATTGCAAAGAGTTTCATCTATGGTGGATTAAAGTTTAATTTTTCTCTTTTTCAATCCACCATTACAATATCCGGTATAGTCTCTCTGACTATGATCGATGACAGCAAATCCAATTTGAATCAAAGATCAAGTGATAAGGAACTTATCCTAACCTACTTTGGAAACAAATCCCTTGGAAACCACCATGGTGTATCATCGTCACGGATTTGGAAGTGATGAAACCACAAAGATATTTAAAGTTTTTGAAGATTACAATTCAAAATTCTTATGAGTGGTTTCTCGCTGAAAATTTAATTTCTTTGTTTTATGGCGATGTTCTTATAATCGTTGACAATTGGCAGTTTCAATTCCAGTTTCTTTTGAAAAAATCAGTAGATTGGATTTTTTCTCAAAAAAATATATATATATCCTATTTGGAATCTGACCAATATTATACAACAAAGAAATTTTCGACAAAGAATTGAGAATATCTTCGAAAAGAAGATAACCAAATGGTATTGCATAAGAAAAAGCATGATGGATCAGAAGAAGTGTTCTTCAGATTTTAATCTTTGTATTGTAATGTTTTCTCTTATCTTTGCAACTGATTGTATTTCTGTTATTTTCTGTATTTTTATTGCAATTTGACATTTTATATAAATAAAATAGTTGTTAAAAATAAAAAATAAAAAACGACCAGTTACAAGTAAAAGCATCACAGAAATCGATTTCTTAAAATAGTGGCTTGAAATCCATGATTTCCAATATTGATTTTAACACCCATACAACTGTTTCGTAGTTTTTGCTTGAGTTGTTTCCGCCATTATTAGCCGTCACTACAAGCTTGTAATATTTCACATTGGAAACTATTTGAATATCGCCGCTAACAACTGTCACGAACTTTAATGTAACTTCATTCAATCTGGCATACTCTGAGACCGCAAATTCTCCAATCTTTATGATGTGAGGATCTTTAGCGTCCTTGACGGGACTCCATTGATCTTGTAGAGGCCTTAATGCAAACATGTGAAGAGGGAGGAGAACAAGAAAAATGAGAAAAAAGAAGATTGCCTTATTCATTTTGTTGTGTAAAATCAAACTTATGGTATTAAAAATCGAGAGATTTGAGGGCTCTTATAGTGACCTGGCAGTGGCTTCCTCTGAGATTTCCTGCACCTTATTGATTTCTGAAATTTGGTAGGCTATCTATTGTTTTACCACAAATAATAGGAAGGCCAGTTGTTATTTGACCAAAACAAAAATGCAATGTATTATTTTATTTTATTTTTCAAATGCGATGTATTATTAACTGACCCAAAAAAGAACCACGAATCAAATTATTATTATTTGGCCAAACAAAAAAAGATGTATAGGTTTGTTTAAGGTTAGGTAAATAGACCGAACCTGATCCGATAAAATGAATATGAATTGATCCAAATCCGATATAAATACCGAACGAATATTGTTTTACGGTATTTTAAGTTATGAGTTTTACCCGAACCGAATCTAAAATTAAATAAATATCCGATAAACCCAAAATTTCAAAATTTTCAAAAAATTGTACTATATTCAATCTCAGTTTATATATGTATCCAAAACACAGTAAGATGTTATTAAGTATCTACAATAATGAGTTATTACATAAATAATTAACTCAAATAGTTAATCTAATATATGTTTTTATTTAGTTAATTTAATTTTTATGTTTGATATTATATATAAATTTTAATTATGAATAAGTTTATTTTGAATTTTAAACAATGTTGTTATTTTAAAATTTAAATAATGTTTTACTTTTATAAATGGTTAGTTGTTAACTTTCATATTTTATATTTCATTATCTGTGATTTAAGCTCATAAAATACAACACATTCGGATAAGATTTCGTTATTTTAATATATTTTAAGTATTTTTAGGGTATAATCAAATATAAATTATAGTTTTAGAACATAAACCCGATTAAGATCGGAAATCCAAATTTTCTTTGATCCATTTCCAGGAGGATGAATCTTTCAGAAAAGAAAAGTTTGTAAATGCAAAAAAAAAAAAAAAAAGTTGTTTAAGATATAAAAGATGACACTTTCAGACACGTATCTTGTTTTTTTTTTTTTTTTGAAACATACACGTATCTTGTTATTGGAGCAAAAGTTAAAGCTTTTTCCTTTTTGTATTAGTTTATCAATCTAACCGGAGACTGGAACAAGAACTGATGAAGTTTCTTAAGTAGATCGAGAACTTAGCTCAGCAAGATGTTCAAAGTTTTTTTTTTTTTTTTTAAAAAGATGGTGGTTCAGCTGGGTACAAGCAACCATGCCATGTGGACCTGAGTAGCTTTGATCCGTTATCCGTCCACTGCCGTGAGAGGGAGGTGATCGCTGCTCTGTGAAACCAGCCTCACGCATTGCCCTCCCCT